>PVKM010020879.1:0-23017 GCA_004027735.1 Carollia perspicillata
AGTAGAGCCTTAAGCATTCATCAGGATGGGGCTAACCATGTGATCCAGGTTTATGGAGTCTCAGACATGGTGTTGCACTGTGGCTCTGTGTGGGGGAAGGCTCAGAAAGGGAAAAATGACCACTGTCTGCAATTCTGACCAGGAAGAAACTGTCCCCCAGCTCTATCCCTGATGTGAGACACTTCCATTCCTCTCCATACACCACTAGGGCCCTTCAAGGTGGTGCCCTGGTGTTGGAACCTGGAGGTAGTGAGTCTGAGTAAGTCTGTATGTGGTGCCCTCCAAGAAGAGATGCCTGAGAATCCCACAGTTTCTTCCACTGACCCAACCTCCACCGGTTTTTACAACCAGAAGTTATGGGACCTTACCTTCCTAGCACTAGAACCCTGTGCTGGGTGGTCTGGTGTGGAACTGGGATCCCTCCCTCCTAAGATGTCCTTCAGAGCTATTTCCATCACATGTGGGTGTGGGATTAGCTGTCCAAGCCTCCTTATCTCATCTCTGCCCCTCTTACCTGTCTGGATGAATGTGGTTTCTTCTAAGTTTTTAGTTGCCAGATTTCCATACAGCTCTATTTTCTGATGCTTGTGAGTGATAGTTGTTTTGTAGTTCAGCTGTAATTTCTCTGTGGTTGAGGGAGGAGGTGTGCCACTTTCACCTACACCTCCATCTTGACCAGAAGTCAAAAGAAATTGTTTTATATTTCATGTGTATATGTAAACTCTGCAATTATAATAAGAAATGATCTGTGTAAAGATTTGTTACTTATATTTCCTTTTAAAAATATGTTTTTGCTGTTAATTCCTTAATTTTTTTATAATAGCCTTTTTTTTTTATCAATTACACACATTTGGGTCTTAGTTAAGTTGGTGCTATGGACTCACATGCATTAAAACCAAATTTATTTCTATGCTTCTATGGACTAGATGGGTATACAGTCAATATTGATCTTGCAATGTTATAATTTTTATGAGCTTTTATTGGATTATTGACATTGTCTCTCTTTCCGTAGAAGACAAGTATAACCAGAGGATCATTGGCTTGGCCTTTATAAAGAATTTAGGATGACTTGGAAAATACAGAGACACCTTAGGCAAATTTTCCTAATGCTCAAACACCATCTTCAACTGCAATATTTTATGAATATCTGAAACTGTATTGACCATTATTTTTGGTCTTTATATGTCATAACATATATTAATGAGTGTGTTATCATTCATTTGTGAATCTGTAGAGGAAGCTGAATTCATCACTTTTAACATCAATTCACATATATTTTCTGCAATTTTTCAGTTTTTAGTAAAGTAATACTATATGCCCATACTCAAAACTGAAACTGAGTACATGTTTTAAAATGTTTCATTTTCTTTAACCCTAATACTTAATTTGTATTATGTCTCAGAATTTCCTTTAGTCTAGGATTTCACGTCCCACATTTGTAGCTTCCTAACAGCCTCTTAATCTAATTATGTGTCCTCCCTTCTCTTATGGTTTTGGAGGGCAGAGGTCTAAAACGGGTCAGCAGGATTGCATTTATTCCCTAGGCTATAAGGGATAATATATCCATTGTCTTTTCTAGCTTCTAGAGCCTTCCTGCTTTCCTTGATTTGTGGCCCATCTGCCATCTTCAAATCAACCACTACAACATCATCAAGGTCTTTCTCGCTCTTTCTCTCTCTCTCTCTTTCTGTTGTCATATCAACTTTTCTCTGATTCTGACTGTCCTATCTCCTTTTATAATGATTCTTGTCATTAGGCCTATTTCAATAATCTTAGATAATTTTCTCATCTTAGTTATTTTTAATTCAGTTACACAAATCTGCTAAGTTCTTTTGCCATGCAAAGTAAAATAGTCAGAGCATCTTTTGGGGCATCTTTTTGGGTAGAGACATTATATATCCCATAACAAAGAATCATTTCTTACTTGGAGGGTAAAGATTGATCTCCTTATTATACTGCAATGGGGTTATGTATTACTATATCCCTTGTGTGAATTTATGTATATTTTCTTTTACTTGTTCTCTCTCATTTTTATATTTTTATATGTTATATATTTTTCAAGAAATAGGGTTCAAAGAACTATCAATCTTAGTTGCAGAATAATTTTTCAGTGATATCATTTTCCCTTTTTGGGAGTTGAAATAAGATATCCTTTAGAAAAGCAGGTAAGAGGAACCAAAAATACTACCCAAAACAATTAGGAGACTGAGGAATAAGGACATAGACATCAGTATCAGAAGGATGAAGGAGTGTAAACTGTTGTAGCCACTGTAAAAAACAGTATGGAATCTCCTGAAAAAAATTAAAAGTAGACTTACCAGATGACCCAACAACACTTCCTCTGGGTATATACTCTGCAAATTTGAAAACATTTCTTTGAAAAGATATATGCATCCCTGTGTGTTTTTATGAAGATTTTATTTATTTACATTTAAAAAGAGGGGAAGGGCAAGAGAAAGAAAAGTAGAGAAACATCAATGTGTGGTTCCCTCTCATGCGCCCCCTACTGGGGACCTGGTCTGCAACCCAGGCATGTACTCTAGACTGGGAATTGAACTGGAGGCTCTTTGCTTCTCAGTCCAGCACTCAATCTACCGAGACACACCATTCAGGGCTGTAACCCTATGTTTATTGCAGAATTATTCACAATGGCCAAGACCTGGAAACAACTGAAGTGTCCTTTAACAGATGATTTGATAAAGGAGATGTAATTCATATATTTATATATATGTATATATAATATACATATATAGATATGTAAATATATAAATATATATATATATAATAATACCCAGACATAAGAAAAGATGAAATAGTTCCATTTACAACAACATAAGTAGTTCTTGAAAATATCATGCTAAGCAGAGTAAGTCTGTCAGAAAAACATAAGAATCATACAAATGCACTCATATGTAAGATATAAAACTGAAAGTACCAAATGAACAAACAAGAAAAACAAACAAAAACTCATAGACACAGACAACAGGGTGGTGGTTACCAGAGGGAGGGGGGTTTGAAAAAGTTAAATGGGGTCAAGTATATGGTGACAGAAGAAGATTTGACTTTGGGTTTGGGACACACAACGCAGTATACAGATGATGTGTCATAGAATTGTGTGTACACCTGAAACTTATATAAACTTATTAACCAATGTCACCTCAATATATTTAAATAAAAATCTAAACATAAAAAACAGAAGAAAGGAGAAGAATTAAAGGAACTCAAAGGATGATATGTTTGTGATTTTTTACCTGCACTTTGCCCCACTAACTCGATTTTAAAAAAAACATTGGTTCAGATTCCTGGATAATTTTAAGTGCATCTCAAATAGGGTTAGTTTTTTTGAATATCTTGTGTGTCTGTGGGTTATAGGGATGGCAGACCATAGTGGAATTAGACTAATCTTTGGAGAATTCTCCTTTGCTTAGGAACAAGAATGGACAAGTATGATAGATACAGTGCGAGTCAAGCTACTTAAATCAATAAACCTTCTGATTTCATGCCCCAATATTTTTCTACCCAGTTTTCTACTTTATTCCAGCAATACTGTTATACAGTTATTCAACAATGGCAGGACAAACTCATGTTCTTTTGAAAACACACATTTCCTCTTTCTGAATTGTTTTTTCCTCCTCTGTCCATCCACCTGCAATACATTCATCCTCCTATAACAATCATTGTAAATCTTATCTTTTCCTTGAAGTTCTTCATAACATTATAGTTTAATTTTTTTTTCCTAAAATGACTTGTAAACTTAGGCATACTCAATGCAACTATTTCATATCTAGTATGGGTAATGTGGGCACAGTGGAATAGTTCTAACTCTAAAAATCAAGTATATTTTAGTTCAATTTTAGCTGTGCCTGGAAACCTGAAAGACAGCATCAGTGAAGTTGTTTGCATATGTAAATGTCATTATATATAAAGAATTTTTGGTTTCATGATAAAATGAACTTTATTGAAAATTGAGATCAATAAAGATACAATGGTACTATCTGTTAAGGGTCACCTGTAGTGGTGGAAAAGCAATTAATAGCAATAGTTACTTGGTTGTGATGATGGTTGAAAAAATTAGAAGAGATTCAACTACAACAAAAAATAAACTTAAAATGATAGATATAAAATATGCCACAGCTGATATAACACTAAATAATGAAAAAATTGAATAGCTTTCTCTTTACTATAAATTTATTTATATTGATGTCTTGAATGGTAAGTCTAATACCATTTAAAATTTTTTGAAAGAAAAATTTTTAATTTTCATTTTCAGATATACATATAATAGTTTAAAAGTTATCTAGATGGTAATCACAGTAGAAGTATAGTATTTAGAATCCTTACATTAGAAGACTATATGCATAAAACAAGTTACTCTTAAATTATTTATAAAGTAAGCAATTTATAAGCAGTAAGTGAATAAAATAAATAGTTCTAAAACCATTTTACCCAATGTTTATGAGTAAGTTGCTAATCAAAAAGTGTTGTGGAATGTATTATTTCAAAGGTGAACATTACATGAATGACAGAACAATTTTAAAATATCCAGAAATGAAAATGTCACACTGGCTAAATTTTTGTTTTAAGTCAATACAAACTTACATTTAAATACAATTTTAAAACTTTATCACCTTAGAAAGTCAGAAAAATTTGTGAAAAAGTGAGTTTTAGAAGACACATTTAAAACTTGATTACTAGGTCAATGCAAAGCAAGAAATATTAGTTTACAATCTACTTATTCAAATTGTGTTTGGAATAAAGTAAAACATTGTTTTTGTTATTTTGACAAGCATAACAATATTTCTAACCTTTATTTGAGGAGTATTGTAAGTATATATTAGACCATTACATTTTATAGGAAATAAAGCATCAAAGGTAATTTTATTTCATTTGAACAGGATAAGATGTATTTTATTTGCATAAGTATTGCCATAATTATGTTTCAGTATATTCCTTTTAAAAACTCACTGATCTTTATCAATTTTGATATTCTCCTAATTATTATTTTTGTTTAAAATTTATTTGGAGACCGTGCATAAAATTAAATGTTAATGTACCCAAGATATGTTTTGAATATTAAGTGAATGTACTTACGACTTTGTAATAATCGGCTCTCAGTTTCTCAGTAAGGTCCCCATCTAAAACAAAGCCTGATGGGCTCGCAGAACAAGGTGTTCCTATAGTTTATAAGGAATGAACTTTTCAGTTAATGATGCCTTTAGGATAGTGTTTACTCCACCATGCCTGTATTTACTTAAGTTAAAGAGGAGTGGGGAGAATGGGGGACACAAATGAATTCAGCTCCTGTCATAAAATTCAGAGTGTAATGTCCCGTTTCCTTTTGCATACCGATGGGAAGCCAGTGCTAAGGGTGATCCTCATGAGTGTACTGTCAAAGGCAGCACTGCTGAAGGGGTGAGAAGGGCTGAGTCTGTGCTGCAAAGGCTCCTCATCCCCAAGCAGAGCAGCATCCCCTTATCTGAGGTTTTGCTCTTCACAATTTCAGTTATCGATGGTCAACTATGACTCACAAATATTAAGTAAAAAATTCCAGAAACAAAACAGAATCATAAATTTTAAAGTGCATGTCATTTTGAATTACATGATGAAATCCCACACTATCCTACTGCATTCTACCTGGGACATGAATGATCCCTTTGTCCAGTGTATCTGTACTGTGCATGCTACTCACCTGCTAGTCAGTCAGGTAGTAGCCATATTGATTATTACATCAAATGTCATGGTATCACAGTGCTTGTGTTCAAGTAACCCATATTTTGCCTAATAACGATCCCAAAGCTCTAGAGTGGTGGTGCTGGAACACTGGATATGTCCAAGAGAATCTCTAGTGTATATATCTATAGCCAAAAAAAAGAATACATAGTATAAATAGGGTTCAGATATCTACTGGAGCCTTGGAACACATTCCCTGCAGAGAAGGGGAGTGATTGTGATGTGAAAAGTATTCAGGAGTTTCTATAGGGTTTCTGGATGCAATGAGCAGATATCAGGAAGCGTGCCATAGGGATTTCTCTTTCAAGTGGCAACATAATGCTGCTACAACTGTGAAAGGGTACAGAGAAGCCAGATGGAGAATATGGATGAGGTTCAAGAATACTTTATGGCTCTAAGCATGATCAATTCAATTCAGCTAAAAAAAGAAAACAGCACAGGCCAGAGAGAAAACAAAATACACACACAGCACAACACAGCACACCACCAGTTTTAGCAGCTTAAACGGCCTAGGAAAGACTCTCAAGGATTCAGAGGAACTGAAATTCACATTTTGTTAACACTCTCTGAGCATACAAAGTTGTCATTGATTTACGTTTCCATATACCCAGAAACTATTTAGAAGAGTAACTACAGAAGAGATATAATGAGACCAAAAATTTGTCCGAATGTGACTGAGTCAATTGGAAGAGACTGTTTTAACTGGAAATTCTGAATTACTCTAAAATAAGAAGCATGGAAAGAGGAGAAAAGTCTGCATAATTTGTCTACAGAGATAGGTGTTATATTTTCTTTGCAAACATGAGTGTGACATCAGAATTAGTATCCCTTTTTATAATCATAGTATAAAGGGATTATGAAGTCACTTTAAATGCAAAATATAGAAAACACTAACAGGAAGGGGTAGAATAAGGGAAAAGAGACACATTAAAGGAGTGAAAGTTTAAGAATCTTCTTGTGAATGGGTGGAAAAATGGGAAGTTTCTGGAAATGCACAGTTATGGCTATCTACTTATCTAGAGCTTTGAGTAGAACTGGTGAGAAATCAGAATATACTCCTCTTATTACATACACCCTCCCCTTGTAAGGACTATCATCACTGCAGCTAAATCTGTTTCAGGACTAAAATATCTATTATTGACTTTGTAGGACTCATTTTACAGAAAACAATCCTTTCTAGAAAACCACTGATGACAATATTCAATTATTGAATCAATTAACATAAAATGCTGAAAATCTCAGATCGTTTATTTTTTTGGGAGGTGGGTTCCACTAGCACAGATCAAAGAAATAAATCACAGGTGATGTATGGGGAATAAATAAGCCAAAAAGATTATGGACTTTCTGATAGTAGTAATTAATACAGAAAAATATTATACTTCAGTATATAACTTAATAATTTGGCAACCTAAGAGATGTTTAAATTTTCTTCATTTAAGAAAAATAAATTGGAAGAAATGTATTATGGACATTTTCTCATCAGAGGAGATAACATTTATTTTAAAAGCAAAAATAAATCATTAAAATATGGCAAGTGTTCTTGAATCTCTCATTTATAATGGATAATTAGATTGTTTTTATATTGTCAGGATGATACTGGTGTCTGTTTTTTGTATGTATGTATGTATATATGTATGTATCTATCTATCTATAGGTCAGTTTTTTTATAACCCTAATTTCCTACATTTTGTCTGTGGTCAAAAACTCACTTTTGTCAGAAGTTTCTTTGTTGACATACTTAACTATTAAAGCATCTGTAAATAAAGGACAGAGGGACAAAAACAAAGAGGGTAGGATCAAGGGTGGGAAGTGGGGATGGCTGGGATGGCGGACAGTGGTGGGGAAAAAATGGAGACCATTGTACTTGAACAACAACAAAAAAAAAGAAAATAAAATAAAACATCTGTAAATGGTCAAAATATATCTTTATAAACACATTTAGATTTTGTGGTCATCTGTGCTACAATTTGATATTAAATCCTGTAAATTAAGAGAGACAATGATACCTTCAACTGATTTAAAAAAATCAGATATATATATATATCTCATTGATCATTCAGTACAAGGGGAAAAACCTCAAAAGCCTATGCAGTTCACAAGGTTTCGTTTATTTAAAATTAATAATACAATTGCATTACAAAAATCAACCAAATGAATATAAGTTCATAAAGGGTGCAGTAGGGAGAAATAAAACGAGAAAAAACTTCACTAAGAAATTACATTCCGAAGGATCATTAGGTTTCTTATCATTAGGGTTAGCAGGCAATTGATGAAATCTTCAATAAAATTGAAATAGCTGAGGGCATTAGGGAGTTCAGTTAGAGTGTGAAAACTCTATTCCCACTTCTGTATTTCCCTGTCTAATTTACATTTCAAATGCATGCTTCTTAGACAAATCTCCAGTTCTTGAATTTGATTCTAAGGACATACCCAGCAGTTAAAATAGTATAAAATGTTGCACATTCTATTTTTTATAAGGTGACTCTCATAGTGAAAAATGGATCTGAATCTCTGTTTTATCATCCACCTTTCAAGCAATTGCTGCGTTGTTAAACAAGAAAAAAATTACTTTGTTGCTATTTAAGTTGGTAAGTTTAGTTATTATTTGTTACATGATAAAAAATGTATAAGCAGTTCTCCTAGATCAAGGGATACTTTTAGTCTTAAACCATTCTATAACTTTTACTTTAATATTTAAACAGTATGCTTTAAAACTATATTAAAATTATAATACTTATCAAGTGTTTTTCTCAAAAGAAAAAGTTTTGGGAGCTATATAAATGGTTTCAAGTGGTTTGACAATATTAAAAAACTAATAAAGCTGTTCTCTTTACACTTATTTCACAAATTTAAAATTATGATTTTACATAATCATGCCATGCTATTAACAATCTATACATTTAACAATTCACCAAGTTTCTATAAAGCCATGATTCTGTGTTCAATTTTGTCAACAGAAGAGGTTTTTTTAATTCAATATATATTCAAGTATTGTGCATGTTTTTTTTAGATTGTATATTTTACTTTCTATTAGTTTGTTAAGCATCATACCCAATGTTCTAAAAATGTATAATTTAATTAGAACTGTCTATTCAGAACATGCAAATAGACATGAAGTAGTACCATAAATGTCAAATTTGTAAATTTCTATTGAAAGAAGAAAACAGCACCACCCCAAGTAATATCAAGTGCTTTGATCAGTGCAGTGCAATAGAAATATAATTCTAGGCACAATATAATTTTAATTGTCACTAATGACATTTAAAAAGTAAAAGGCCCTGGCTGGTGTGGCTCAGCTGGTTCAAGCAGTACATCAAAAGACAGCAAGTTTGAATCCTGGTCAGGGCACATACCTAGCTTCCCCAGTTGGGGCACGTATGGGGGGTAATCGATCAATGTTTCCCTCACATATCAATGTTTCTCTCTCTCTCTAAAAAAGAAAGTCAATAAAAATATATTAAAAATAAAAAATGAACTGTAAATTTATTTTTAATAATTAAAAACTTCCGTCAATAATTTAAATACTACCTTCAGTGAGATAAAGTACCTCCAGGAGTGAAAACACAAACAAATTAACCTGGTAAATCAATGCCTTAAAAGAACCAGAACATATGAACCTATGATTTTATATATACTTATATATATATATATATATGTATTTCAGTCTTACTGAGCCATATGAAATTGCCTCAATACAAATATATATACAATACAAATATATATATGTATTTCAGCCTTATTGAGGCATATGAAATTGGAATATTTGAAGTATACAGTGTGATGAATTAATGTGCATATATATTGTTGAAAAGATTTTCCCTCATCTCATTAAATATACTTATTATTTGAAGTCAGTTTTCAAAAGACATTTATTCTAGCGGAGCAAAATTTCAAAAGCAAGGAAGTTGTCTCTGACAATAAAATAAGCAAAATGAAAAACACTTATGGTGATGATAGAAAAAAAAGATGAAAAACACACAATTCCTTCCCTCACTACCAAAACAAATAAAAAATCAAATAAGCAAACAAATCCACTAAAGCAACTGAATTTTGCTACACTAATAGAAGATAATATTGTTACCTAAGAATTTTGCAAAGCTCTTTTATTCCACAATATAAACAGAATAAAATTAAAATGTGTTAATGTCTTAGTTTAAAATATAAAAAAATGATTACCAATATACTCAAGTGATGAGAATTCACCCCAAAACAACCATAAAGCTGAAGAACACAACCACATGTTATATCAGAGAGACCTAGAACAAAATCTAAAAGTGTAAAAAATTAAAAAGTCTAAAAATAAAGAGATGTACAAGGAAATGTCAGGCAAATGAACAAAATAAGCAGCAGGAGAAGTCCTGGCATTAGTCAAAGAAAAAGTAATGTAAAAAGTATTAAACTTGAAAATAAGACCATTTTTTTCAAGCCAGAGTCAAAATTCATAATAAAGATCTAACATGAATACCTACCTATACATCAAATAGCACAGTAACCAATTTAATGAAGCAACATTTATAGGAAACTCAAGGAGCTAAGTTAGAAACACACTGGAAAAACATGTCTTAAACTACACTCAATACAAATGAGATGAAATGAATACAATATATTCACTTCAGGTATGGAAAATCTAAACACCATAAAAATGATGTTGCATCCAGCTAGAGTGATATTCGATTGCCTTTGTTCATTTCCTCTAATTTTGTAAGACACATGCTCACATAGGTCTCTTTCTTCTATCCTCTGCCATGGCAAGGCTTCATAGACATACAATAAAATCTTGAAAATCTCAATGTTTTAGTAGTCTAGCCACCAGTTAAGTAATTAAGACTTGAGCTATTTGACTCTCAGTATGAAGTCAGTAAGTATTTACTATATTTGGAAAATAAAACTTTATTTTTCATACAGTAATTTTTATTTATTATGATGATATTGAATTTTATTAAAACTATCTTATTCGGAGTTTTTTAATGAAACAATTAATGTAATTCATTATTTTGAGGTATTAATGCAAGAACTAAATATTTCCCTTTGAAAAATTAGAATGCCCTTTTATTAGACAGTGAACATTTTATACTGTAATATAGTTTCCTCTTACCTTATCTTGTACAAGTGTTAGAACAAAGCTTGGTGATGTGTTTGCTAATATTCTGGTAAAATACCTTCCCAACACATCCATCTTTTCCACTGGTTTCAGCATACACTTTAGTTTAATAAGCCTATAATGCCTAAATTTTGTTTTTGTAAGTTAACTCACATTTTATTTGGAGCTATTTGCAGGATAAATAAATTCTCTATATCAGATTTTTAAAAAATAGAACACTTTGAAGCACAAACATGTCCCCTGTTTTACATTCATCCATACCTTTGTCCTTTCCCCCATTTAGTCTACATCTTTGTCTTTCCCCTTCCTCCTTTGAAGACAATTTTCTCTTGTGCCTTCTTTCAACTTCTGCCTTTGTCGGTTACTTTACTGCATGATGTAAATTTCTCTTTGATGCTGTATTCTCTCTTCTACATAGTTATCTTCTTACCTTTTCCTTCTTTTTTAAAAAGACTTATTTTATGTAAATATTTTATCCACTTTAAAAAATTAATGCAATTATCTTCCTCTGACTGGCTTATTTTATTTAGCATAGTAGTCCCCAGGTCCATGCAAGCTGATGCACACAAAATATACTTCCATATCTTGGCTAATGTAAATAATACTGCAATGAACATAGGAGTACATATAGTCTTTAGACTTGGTGTTTCCAGAAGTAGAATTTCTGGGTCATAAGGCAGTTCTATTGTTAATTTTTTGAGGAAACTCCATTCTGTTTTCCACAGTGGCTGTACCAATCTGCAGTTCCATCCACAGTGTGCCAGGATTCCCTTTTCTCCACATCTTTGACAACACATGTTTGTTGATGTATTGATGATAGCCATTCTGACAGTAATGAGGTGATATCTCATAATTTTACAGGGCAATCTAGTGAACAAAATGAACTGGCAAGCAAAACAGCAACAGACTCTTAGATACAGAGAACAGACTAAGGAAAAGAACAAACTCATAGACCACAGTGTGGTTACCAGATTACCAGTAGGAAAGGGGGTGGGAGGAGGAAGAAGAGGGTAAAAAGGGGATAAATAGTGATGGAAGGAAACTTGACTTGGGGTGGTAAACACACAGTAAAATGTGTCTATATTTTGTATACATATAATAAAATGATGTATTTATATACACATAAAAATGATGTATTATAGAATTGTACACCTGAAACCTATGTAATTTGATTAACCTATGTCGCCCTAATAAATTCAATAAAATAATAAAATAATGTTTAAATACACTATCAAAGTTATTAGTGAATATAAAAATAACTCTCCTTCCTCAGTACAGTCTATTTAACAGTTCCATCATCATACCACTGACACTACTTATCAAATGTCTTCAGTCAGAAATTTCGAGTGTCATATTCAATGCTCTTTTCTCCAACTTTTCCTTTTAAATATTTAAATTCATTGCTTTTATTTGTTAACTTACTTTTCTCCCCCTTTTTTCTCTGTATTCTAGATTTTAAAGTATTTAATATGTGTTTGGGCAGCAATTTGATGGTATATAATCAAGGAAATGAGAGGAGTCCACATTCTAACTTAAATTTTGATGTCTTTTTTCATTAGCTTAGTTACATGTTTTTATGCGTTTCCTGACTATGTTAATGAGCTACTGTTTTTCTAATTACTAAATCTTGAGATTCTTATATTTAGTTTTCTGATTCACATTTAGCCATAAAATTTTACTTGTCCCCATACATAACAAACCCTTTGCCTCCCTTTCCACTTCACCTCCTCTTCCTAAAGCATGTCCTATTGCCATTCGCTTGAATTACTTTGATACTCAATCACAATTCTGATTTCTGGTTATAATTCTCTTTTAATTATTTTAATCCAAAGCTTCCACATAAATTCACTAAATTTTCTTTTTTAACATCAGTTCAAATTATAACATTTGCTTAACCTAAAATATTTATGATTATTAGTTGTCTTACAAAACCTCCAACATCTACACTGAAGATCTTTACGATCTGCTCTCATAAAATCCAGCTAAGATATCATATCTTTAATTCTTACTCAACCCATGTCCTCTACAGTTTCAGGCATTACAGCTAATATTAATTGAATATTCACACTTAAATGATAAATCTCCAATCATATCTAGAGTTGACGATTAAGCTTTGGCATAGAATGTTTAAGTTACTTGCCCAAAGTCACACAACTATTTAAGTGTGAAATTGGAATTTGATTCCTGGCATCTGGCTTGAAATCCTGTGCCCTTTATCACTAATGCAGCTTTTATAGGTACCATTAGGCAGATGCAAATTGTACTGAGACTCCAAAACAAAACAAGTCTATAAAAAAAGCATAATATGTAATCTTCTATACTCCTGAACACCCTGTTTCATTAGGTATACGATTTTACCTGTTACCTGACATGATAAAGACCCTAACTGGGATCTATTTTAGGTTTAAAAAATATTGTCTGATGTTAAGTTTTAAACACATGCCCTTGCTAAGGTTGTATCTATAATGTTTTGGGACACCTGGCTAAATCAGTAACATAAATTGAAGAAACTGAGGCTGTGTTAGTACACACACTACTGTTAGAGTGATGTAATTTTTTAATGTTCAGGTAATTGTGTGAATGTGGTATATTGTCGTTCTGCCATTATGTTTAATATTACCACAAACATTGTGATACATGTAGAATTATCATGCCACTATCCTATTTTTCAGAATATTAATATTCATCAAGGTGTTCCAGTTTTTGTTCTTCCCTCATCCCCTAGGATGAAAGTGAAGCAGCTGTTACCAATTCATAGCATATGGACTTATCTTTTTTATTGCAATGTGTTTCTATCTGAGTACTTAAGAAGCCCTCTCAATGAAGTCTTTTTCTTCATAGTCCAAGTAACTAGAACATGAAAAGACATACTAAAAGGTGTATAATTTGTCAATTGCATTTCCTTAAAATGTTTTGGAACTTACCAATGCTTGAAAATACAGAGTAACTACTGTTATGTTTTTCCTTGATGATTTTGGGAAAAACTTTAATTGCATATTAGCACGGTGCAGCCATATGTTTTATAGCTGACTTTTGGCGTCAGAAGGTATCCTTTCGATATCAATGATTGCTTTGTGGAGGTTTTGGAAAAACCTTCACTAAAAAAATGACAAAAAGGAAATCGGTGGTAAGTAGTTCTTCACGGTGAACAAATTTTTCCTCAGTTTTACTTTGTCAAAACCATCTTGAGCAAAGGAATGGTAGCAGACTTTTTGCTTTTGTTAGGTGATCAATATATTTTTCTAACTAATCTTCTCATAAAATTTAAATCTAATATACTCTGTTAAATTATAATCACTTTAATAAATTACTAGTGAGTGGTGGTAATCTTAGTGATTAACTATAACCCTTTATGGCTATATACAAAGATTGTTTGACATAGCCATACAAATAATACCAATATCTGTTAATTATACTATCTTGAATTAAAGCATTAAACTAACATCATATAACACCAGAATATGAATTTCATGAGAGAAATCATAGTTTTTATTTTCTGTTATATGTAACATCTAGAAAAAATACAGCACATTTCAAGAACATAAATACTTGTCCCATGATTTGAAAAAGTAGCAGGAATATCATTAAGAAAAATCAGATCTTGATTGGCAAATATTAAGCCTTTTTTTCCTTCTTCAATACCAACAATATTTTGCAATTCATTACATTAAAAAAACAGTTTCCCTTAATGTGTATCTTTACTGGATGTGAAATTTATAATTTGTTATTATAATCTTTAAAAGTATTAAGACATTTTAGAATAAATACTTATATTTCTAATTAGTATAATGCATTTTAAATAATTTCAAAATATTTTGTGTGAGTATTCCAATTATTTATCTTAGTCAGCAAAACTATGCTTATTTCTGAAGTATTTAAACAAAAAAAGGTGCTAAATTGCGTTTTAGCAGTCAGAGGATGAGAAAAAAGTAAATGTAGAATATTTCTGGGTGAAAATAGCTATCCATATAAAAATGTTTTTTTTTTATTAGCAAGAAAAGCTATAGAAGGTGAAAGTTAATGGCAACTTCTACAGCATGCACAAGGACATAAATAGCTTACCTTTTCCCTGTTTTAAATTGTGAACCATAATCAAGAGCTGACAAGGCAAATGCTACTATTGAATTGACATTGAATTCCTGGAAGAGAAAAATACAACCGTTCAAAACATAAGCTTGTAGGCTCTGGCTGAGTGGCTGGCTCACTTGGTTAGAGTATCTAGTTCCTCTAGACCAAAACGTCACAAGTTCAATTCTTGATCTAGGCACATATGTAGGTTGAAGTTCAATTGCAGTTAGAGCTCCTAAGGGAGGAAACCAACTCTCTCTCTCTCACCATCCCCCAACCCCTTCCACTTTGTCTAAAATCAGTCAACCGATGACTGATTCTTGGGTGAGGATTAAAACAAAACAAAGCATAAGCATGTGGGACAGCAACCAGCAAAGCAAGAGAAAAGTGATTTTACCTTATTTGGAAAACTCAGATGCTGTGGCCTGAGCAGAAAGCAAAAACAACTCCTGAAGTCTTCTATATCAGCCAGAAAATGGAAAGATACAACCATGGTGTAGCTGAGATGAATAGTATCTAAAAATAGAGATCATTAAGGAATTATAAATGTCCTACAATCTGCACAGCCAATGCATGGTTACATACTTTTTTATTTGATAGCTGTTTATTTTAATATAATTTGATGATAAGTACTTTTGCTATTGAAGTTTTCTCAAGAAAAAATGGTATAATATGTCAAACTGAGAGTGGTTTTTGAAATAGTAATAGGGTTAAAGAAACATTAAAAAATACAAATGTACAGACATACTAAGTAATTGCCTATTATACAACTAAAGTAATACTTTAATAATTAAGTAATAACATTATACTAAATAATAAGTATATATATGCTTTTTTAAAAAAATTTATTTATTTGTTTTTAGAGAGGGGATGGGAAGGAGAAAGAGAGGGAGAGAAACATCAATGTGTGGTTGCCTCTTGAATGCCCCCTACTGGGGACCTGGCCTGCAACCCACCCTGACTGGGAATCAAACCAGCAGCCTTTTTGTTTGCAAGCCAGTGCTCAAACCACTGAACCACACAAGACAGGGCATATATATGCTTATTATTTAGTACATATTTATATATGGAGACAGAGAAACTATAATAATATATAATTTTCAAGTTTTTCAGGCTTGGAGAAACAAGCTATGTATAATGTATTATAGACATAGTTTATATGTTTTATTTAATTCAAACTTTTTTGTTGATATTATAAATTTGTAAGAGAAAAAAGCTTACATACAAGAATGTAGACTAGTACAAAGGTAAAATTTCTCCATATGAATCCACTAAACAGACATGCTTAGTGGATTTTCCACTGTTAAAAAACATAGACTTCCAGTTAAATTTTCCTTTATTCCTGTCTCATCCTCAAATATACCAGGCCACAAATTGAGAGAAGACATGTAAAAACATAAACCGAGAGAGAAGAACATTGGAGGCAGCATCAGCATCATTGGACAGGAGATATTAACATGATTTTGAAAGAGAAAACAAATGAGAGGAAATAGCTGATGTAGGAGCATGGAATGATTTGAAATGTAAATGTTTTCAGAGGGAGATTCTGAGGAGAAGGAAGCTGATTCTTCCCATAGTAACTGAGAGTATTTTTAAGAATTAGGATAACTAGGCTCTGTGTTTTCTTTGTGTTATAGGGTGGAGGAATGAGCAAGATTCACACATAGGTAAATTGAGGAAGAGTTTGCCTGTATTATCTGGCTCATAGTACAGGTATCACACTTTGGGCTTATACATTTTCTTCATTACATTATAAACTCACAAGAGTGGACTTACTTTTGACAATCTTTCTTCATTGTAATTTGAGAATAACATTTATTGGTCAAGAAGGAGTACATTTAAGAAATAAATTTGAATGGTATAAATAAACATGTTTATTTCTTTTCATTTGGAGACAATACTAACAAAAATGTATGAATAGTAAAAATACACAACTCTATGAACTCCCATAAAAATGAAACTAGAGAGGGATTATTAGCAGATAAAAGAGGTTTAGAAATTCTTAAAATAAAGTGGTTTCAAAAATAGTAATAATAGTCAATGAATCTAGACAGGGAAACAAAAGACTCAAAAGGCTGGTTCCCTTTGCCAGTCTCCCTCTGAAAGTTTCCCACCGTGCAGGGATCAGCATTCTGGAGTGCCCAGTGAAGCAGACAAGTGGAGCGGATATGGAACTGATGTGTTCTTTTTAAATTTGTGTGTGGAATAATGGATTTCTAATCATCTTTTATATGCTATGCGGAGAACACTAGCAAAATGTCATCTTCCTTATACAAGATAAAAAGCTTCTTGACATTCTTGAATTTGAGGATTTCCCAGGCCGTCTCTGTGTTAAATTGCCTAAAAGAAAATTTCCAACATAGAAAAATATTGTTGATAAGCTCTGTCATTCTAATTAGGCATCTGAATTCTACTGCTAACTATGAACAAGCAATAATTGCTAGACATTTGAACAACATCTCTAGTGTGAAAAAAGTATTGATCTTAAATGATACTGCAAAAAAAAATTAAAGGTTAAAACTCATTATATTAAAAAAACATCTATGGAATAAAAATATGACAAAGCAACTGTCAACAGCCAAAAGTATTCTTAAAAATTATATTTGATTGAATTTAAAAAACTAATCAATATACCCATTGAATACATAAAGTTGAGGGAGTGGACTAGGCCATATAATTTTTCTGGAGGGGTAATTTTATTGATTGATTGATTGATTTGAGATGTCTTTATTGAAGTTTTTCCATTGCCATTTAGTCCTCTTTTAACCCCTTCCTCCAGCAATCACCACACTGTCCATGTCCAAGAGTCCTTTTTCCTTTTTGCTCAATCCCTCCACCTCTAAATCTACCCTTTCCACTAGCTGCCACCTGCTCTCCATTTGTTTCAAGGTATCTTTTGATTTCTTCCTTGATCATATTATTGACACATTCATCATTTAATAGTATGTTATTTAGCTCCTATGTCTTTGAACATTTTTCATTGCTGTTATTGTGACTGAATTCTAGTTTCATAGCATTGTGGTCAGAGAAGATGCCTGATATGATTTCAATCTTCTTAAAGTTATTGAGACTTGTTTTGTGTTCTAACATATATTCTATCCTAGAAAACATTCCACGTGCCCTAAGAAATTACTTACATTATTCTGCTTTGGGGTGAAATGCTCTGAAGATATTAATTAAATTCATTGGATGTAGTGATTATAATTCCATTTAATTTAAGGCTGCTGTCTCCTTGTTGATTTTCTGTCTGGAAGATCTAGGATCAAGGGTGGGAAGTGGGGATTCTTGGGGTGGGGGGGAAATGGAGATAATTGCACTTGAACAACAATAAAATGTGGGGAAAAAAGAAGTCAATGGATTATTAAAATCCATGACTATGACTATTTCTATTGGTCTCCCTTTATGTCCATCAAGACTTGCTTCATGTATTTAGGTGCTCCTATATTTGGTTCATATATGTTTACTAGGGTTATGTCCTCTTGTTGGATTGTTCTCTTTATCGTTATGTGGTGTCCTTTGTCTCTTATTACAGCATTGGTTTCAAAATCTATTTTGTCAGACAAAAGTACTGTTATCCTAGATTTTTTTCATTCTATTTGCATAAAATATCTTTTCCCATCCCTTTACTTTTAGTCTGTGTGTATCTTTCAATCTGAGATGGGTCTCTTGGAGGCAGCACATACATGGCTCTTGATTTTTATCCATTCAGGTACCATATGCTTTTTGATTGGAGCATTTAAGCCAGTTTTATTTAAGGTGATTACTGATAGATATGTATTTGGTGAGATTTTATTGTTAGGCTATTTTTTTCCTTTTTTTCTTTTTCTTCTTAAAGCAAGCCCTTTAACATTTGTTGTGGTACTGGTTTGATGTTAACAATCTCCTTTAGCTTTTTCTTGTCTGGGAAGCTCCTTATTTATCTTTCAATTTTGAATGATAGCCTTACTGGGTAAAGTAGCTTTGATTGTAGGTCACTGCTTTTCATCACCTTGAGTATTTCAAGCCACTCCCTTCTGGCCTGACATATTTTTATTGAGAAATCAGATAACAGTATAATAGGTGCTCCCTTGCATGCAATTATCTACTTTCCCCTCACAACTTTTAGGATTCTCTCTTTGTCTTTAAGCCTTGTCATTTTCATTATGATGTGTCTTGGTGTGGGCCTCTTTAGGTCCAACTTGTATGGGGCTCTATGACCTTCCTGGACTTGTGTGTCTTTTTTCTTCATCAGATTAGGGAAGTTCTAGGTCATTGTTTCTTCAAACAGGTTCTCAACTGTTTTCTTCTCCTTGTGGTATTCCCATTATGCAAATGCTGCTATGCATCATGTTGCCAAAACATTTCTCAAGCTCTCCTCATTTTTTAATTTTTTTCTTTTTGTCACTCTGCCTGAGTGTTTTTATCTACCTGGTCCTCAAAATCATTGATTCAGTCCTTTGCTTTATCTAACTTACTTTTTATTCCTTCCAGTGCATTATGTATTTTAGACATTGCATTCTTCATTTATAACTGGCCTTTTTTTTATGGTTTCTATGTCTTTTCTCATGCTATTGAGTATCCTTACAATCATCACTCTAAACTCTCTATCTTATAAATTTCTTAGGTTTTCTTCATTACATCTTCTGGGGAACTCTCTTGTCCCTTTATGTTGGGTCTATTTCTTTGCTTTTCCATTTGGGCTGCTTTGTATTCTCCACCTTAGCTGTTAAGCTAATCAATGATATAGCTTTAAATGGTAATCAGCAGCCCACCTTAAGCACTACAGAGTGAGGCAGAGTAATTCCTGTGGTGAGGGCTATTGCTTCTCCTCAGGCTAATGCCTGTCAGAGGGGAGTGCTCTGCCTAATAGAGATGGATCCTGCAGTATGGGGAATAACCCAGCATTGGGATTCTGGTAGCTCTTTCTTCAGTTCTTTCCCCAGAGCCACCAACCCAGACTCTCCTCAAGTGTCTCTAGTCTCTCTGCTCTCCCTCTGCTGAAGCCCAGGGTAAGTGGCTGCAAATAAAATTTTGTGTATTGACCCTGTAAGAGGCTCTGTATCTCCAACTGTCTCTCCTTAGCTGACAGAAACCCTGCTTTTTTTTTATAAGACGATGTTGTCTGGGCTCCTTTCTGGCTATGGTGCTGTAAGCTCATCCCTCTAGAACTTCAGCTGCCACCTGTGGGAGCCCAGCCAGCCCTCTCATGTCTCCTCCACACTCCTAGCCAGTCTTGTCATGGTGAAGTGGTTTCTTCTGACCATCTTTGGTTATCAGGCTTCTTTCCAGTTAGTGTTCAGTTGGTTATTCAGGATTTCTCTACTATTTAGTTGTAATTCCAGATTTGTCCTGGGAGGACGTTAGTGTAAGTTCCACTTAATTCCTTCACCATCTTGGATATCCTATGCCACACAATGTTGACTGGGGTGGCCAAAAGAAATTTCTACTTTATTTATATCACTTTATTAATTTTATTTTGAACATATATAAAGTAAATACAATAAAATTCTGAAATTTCAGTTCTAAGTGTTGGATACATATCTTTTATATTATTTACTATAATTTTACTTTAATAAAGCAAAATACTTAATTAAATGATAAAGCTAATATATCTTTTTGAAAAACAGCACAAAATTATTATGTAATTTTATGACTACTTTTGTGGTAATGAGTTCTATTCTTTTATCTCCACAATTTTTCTCTCTTGTAAATTGTAGACTCATGCATACAACTACCTAAGTATATCATAGGAATTTCAAACCTTTCATGCCCAATATTGATTTCATGAATTTTTCCCTAAAACCTGCCCTCCTGAAGAATTCTTCATTTCAATTTGTAACTCCACTTTCCGTGTATTTAAGAGACTTAGTTAGGAAAATTCATTCATTCTCGAACTTTTTATTGATATTCTATATGTATTCTTTCAGAAAATTCCATCGGTGCTATTATCAGAAAGGGATCTAGAACTCTATATATCCTCATTACCCTAAATGCCATAAACTTAGTTCCAGCCACAGTTATCTCTGATTTGGAATATTGTAATAGATTCTTGACTGGCAATCTTATCTCCCTTTTGCAGTTCTTTTGTGTTTTATCTACACAGTAGCCAGAATGGTGTGCTAAAATCAAGTGAGCACATGTCACTCATGTTCACAACTTTTAAGTGGCTTCTCAAATTACTTTAAGTAAAAGCAAAAATCCTTACCAGGGCCTAGTCCAGCATGATTTTCTTCCCATTACAGCTCTGACTGTTTCTTCAACCTTCTTCCCTTCATTGACACTATTCCATCCTCTGTGGTTTGCCGGTGGTTCCCAGACACACCAGTCAGGCTCTCCCTCAAATTTTCACACTCAGTAGTCTCTCTGACAGGAGTGATCTTCTCAGAACAGTACCACAGCTAGCCAACTGATGTGCACAGGTCTTCTCTTACTCAAAAGTTGCCTTCTCAGTGAGGGTCTCTGTGACCATCCATGTAAATCCTCAACCTCATCTCCATCCTGTATCACCCTTGCATGACTTGTTTTGTCTTCTGGCAGTTGTTATTCACTAATAAACTATGCTCTTTATTTAGACCTTCTATTAATTTTCAGTTTTCCCTGTTAAAATGAAAAGTACATTAGGAAAGTTTATAGTTTCTACCACTGTTCTTACTTTAGCATCTAAAACTGCCTACAACCTGGCATATTTTTAATACAGCTGTGACAAGTAAAGGATCTTTTAAAATGTAATTGGGTATGTTAATTACCTTAGGATGAACATTGAGAGTTTTTTTCTTTTTTCAGATGTATCATTTTCCAAAAGTTTTATAATTACATGATATTGGGAATTTCCCAATTATTTATTGTGCAAAACTGACTTTATAAAAACTAACTCAGATCTGGTAAATGTTCATTTTAACACTGCCCTCTGCTCTTCACAGACATGTTGGATTGTTTTTAAGGAGCTGAATTACCTGTGCAATCATGCCCTCTTCCAATATTTTGTATTTACATGCTCTGGAGCAACTGAACACCAGTGAGTAGGCAGTAGGCATTGGATTATTATTATTGTTGATGTATACTAGGAAAAATGCATAATTTCTAAAGTTTGATTTTATTATTTTTCATAGAAAATTAAAACAAATGATCTTTTAATATAGACAGAAATTAAATAGTATAAAAGGGAAAATATACGTTAATGGTTATCCTTAAGAAATAGTTTATTAAAGCACTTCCTGGAGTAGACAATAAATAAGAAGACATTAAAACAACCTCTTAACATTATATTCAGATAGCCATTTCCATACATAAGCAAATAATATGTCTGCCTTAACAGTACAAAGGAATTCCTAAAGCTGTCAACGTAATGGAGTCCCCAGCAGGAACACAGTAAAAAAGTCCTCAAGTACACACAGAAATGAAAAACAATGAAGTCATTATTAAAAATGATTGCTTAAAATAATAGCCATAATTCTATTTTAAAGGTCTTAGTACACTAGGATCCTTCTGTTTTCTCATTAATATCCTAAATATGTACATAGAATATATCAAGTTGGCTGTCATCAGCGCTATTTTAAGATTTTATCAATTCAGTATTTATTAAGCAGCATCCTTTGAAGTGTACTTGTTTGTCAGGGAATTTCAACATTTCCGTGCATTGGTTTGCTATATTTTTTAATATCCTTAAAGTGTTGTTTTATGGAACAGTATTCATGAAGGATGATATGCAATATTAAAAATACTTTATCTTTAAGACACTTGTTTTCTTCCTTTGGTGTTTCAAAACAAAGAAAGAAAAAGGAATTTCAGGGAAAAAAAAAAGGAAAGTGAAAATAAAGTAAAAGGAGAATACAATAACTAAACCCCTGAACTATCAGCATTCATTGTTACTTGCATCTGTAAACATAAAGAGCATGACTAACTTGGGTTAATTTCTACATAATTCCTGTTTATTATAACTTGTAAATTAAAATAAAAGTGGCTTAACATAGTCACATTTCACTGGGATTTTAAAATTATTTTTGAGCTAATAAAAGTTTTCTCTTTTTTTATTCCACTCACTATCTTATTTCTGAATACATTAGCTATACGATTATCTATTCCTTTTGCAATTAGACACAAACTCTAAAGCTTGCTTCTATAGGAAAGAATGCAAAAATA
>PVKM010020880.1:0-23019 GCA_004027735.1 Carollia perspicillata
CCCAGAAACACCATCAGCTCCCCTCAGCTCTCAGGCCTAGGGGTGATGTAGCTGCTTCCTGCTGTTGCTGGTCTCAGAGTTGCCTTACTCTCTCCAGTTTGCCTCCTCAACTCTTACATCATCTGTCGACAGTGCCCTGTTTTTAATTCCCTTTGTTTGTGAGGCCAGGAGTGATTTCTGGACCCTGAGCTAAGAGTCAGGAGACTTTTGTTTATTTAATCCTGTCTCTGCTCTTAAAACCGTGTGACCTTGGAAAAATTCGTAATCTTTCTAGACCTGAATTTCCCTCATCTAAAGCTGAGGGGCTGAACTGATGGTTGCCAGATGGGAGGGCGGTTGGAGGGCTGGGGGAAGAAAATAGTGAAGGGATTAAGAAGTACAAACTGACAGTTACAAAACAGCCAAAGGGATACGAAGTACAGCACAGGGAATAGAGTCAGTCATATCGCAATAACTATGTATGGTGCCAGGTGGGTACTAGCCTTACGGGGGGAGGGATGATGTCGCACGTTTTAGAAATGCCAAAGCACTGTGCTGCACATCCGAAACTAATATAATACTGCATGTCGACTGTAATTTAATTTTTTTAATTTTTAAGTAAAAAAATTAGAAAAGGTTTTTAAGGCAAAAATAATAATAAAAATGGAATGGAGAGCTTTTAAAATCCCAATGTCCAGATCACACCCCCTACCAATTCTATCAGGCAACAGTGTTGCTTAAAACATTCGACAGGTGGTTTTGATGGACAGCAAAGTGTGGGAACAATTGCACTAGAAAGCTGGAATGTGCGCTTGTGTATTCTCCTGTTTCCTAGAATATTCTAAGATTTAGAGTAAGAATAGCACACTTTCAGAAATTAACGTGGCTTGTTCTTAGTCTTGTACTTCTACTATGTACTTGTCCTACTATGCTCCTAACTAGCTATCTTCGACTGTACCTTTTACTGGTACAGAATATGCACACCTAATCCACATGATGCATTATACTCAATATCTAAATATCCAATTACCAAACAAATTCCCAGTAGTTAAACTGGCCAGTCGTATCATAAACACCTGGAGGGAAAGGCCTGAGAGTAATTAGTTCGAAAGGTCCCTTGGCCAACGCCAGCCCTGTATCTCCACCTCCACCCTGTCCCCATTGGGGCCTCCTGTTGCTTCTGCCCTGTACGTATTTGAATCCCACTTCTCTCCTCTGCTCCCTCAGACAGCTGAAGTCAACTCCACTGAGCACAGACAACCTCTGGCTTGAACTGAATTCCACAGACAAGAGACTCCTGACTCAAGCCTCAGCTCACTCCATAGGCATCACCTCCCGAATTTCTGGTCTCCCTGGCACCTTCATCCACCACTCCCTGCACTGCTTGCCAGGGAGCTCCCGGGGAACTTTTACAAGCAGGCTGCCTCTGGCAGTGACAAGCCACAATGAGAAAAAATTAGTCCTGGGAATGCTGTGCCTGGATCTGAGCGAGGCTGAATGATGTGATAAGTCTGCATCGCTACTTTTCATCAAAGAGAAATTTGATCAACTGTGAAGAGAATACTTTTAAGCCACAAATAATGACACTGTGATTCTGACTCAGTGGATCTGGGGTGGGCCGGGAATCTCTTTATTTAATAAATACCCGAAGGATTTTCACACGGGTGTTCCTCGGACCACATAGGAGGAGTCGTGTCATAGGTATACATGTTGTTGCCTTTAATGAAGCAAATGGCATCTATATCGATACGAAGATCCTCCTGTTAAATTCTCCTTTCCAGCTGTGTAAAAACTTTCCTTCTATAACTAAGCACTGGCAGGGGCATGACTAGGCGAGGGGTCAGGGAGAGGGTTAGGGAGGAGCTTTCCCGTAACCCAGCCTGGTTCACAAGTCACTAATCTGCATATCCCACCCATCCTGTAGAAAAGAAACCTTGAGGTCAGGTGTCCCCCTTCGGGGAATCCAATAATAAGAAAAAAAAACTGAAAAAGGCACTGCATACTATATTCATTCAAACTTGTGAAGAGTTCTGAGCATGTCACCCCAAAATATGCTGCTGGCATATTATTTTGAGTTAAAGACACCTGCGAAACAGCAGGTGCAAGAAGGGAATTCTCACCCTCATTTTTATTTCTGAAAGCAAGAGGTACTACTCCCATGTGAAAGGTGCCCTCCCTGTATCAGGAAAAAGTAAGGCATTCCATCATCAGAGATGAGGAGTCAGAAGCCCAGGGAAAGCTGTACAAAAAAACATTATTAAACTAAGCCTTGCCATCCTAGTCGCTTCTCCATAATTTACCGCCCCGGCCCAGACTCCTTTGTCTTATCAATTCTCCACAAATGTATTGCTTCTTTGTCTAAAAGACGCACACAAACACACAAAAAGAACCCCACTACTGCTCTAGTCACTTCTTTGGGTCTTTGTTTCCTAGTGAGGGCTCCCATGTACAGGCAAAAAAGTTAATAAAAATGTATATGTTTTATCCTGTTAATCCGTCTTTCATCAGTTTAATTCCAGCCAAAGACCCTAAGAGGGTAGAGAAGGATTTTTCCTCCACTACACTTGTTTCCCCGCCTTCTCGATAGTTCAGAAAAAAACTAATCCAAAGAAAGATGTCAAGGACAAAAAGAAGTCAACATTCATTTTCCCTTAAGTAAAAGAAGTCAAAGGTGCCAGGGAAAATGTCCTCACTCCCCCAGGATAGACCACTACAAGGTCAGTACCACACTTAGCAAAATGTAGCCATGAAACCTCTTGGGATCACCAAACCGCAGAGCAAGAGGAAACCTCAGAGAGTCCCCAGCTGTGCGGGGCATGTATTTACACGACCTGCGCAGAGCTCTACGAATGTGGGAGGTGCTCCTACCTCTAGGACATTGAGGGTGATTCAGGGCTGCAAGCTGCCACCACCACTTCCCCAGGACAGAAAACCGAAAGGAGAGAAGGCCATATTCGCCCAGCAACTTCTACACGCCAGACCACTTACACACATCGCCTTATTTGAAATCCTCAACAACGCTAAACCGTACGCATTACTATACCCACTCACAAATGGGGAGACCAGTTCGGACTGGTTGCATAGCTTTGCCCACAGTCACAGAGCTGGGAAGTAGAATGTAGGGCTGGAACCTGGGTGGAGGCATTCCAAGTTAGTTCTCCCATCGAGACCGTTGTAGGCTGCAACCCGACTGCCTAGATTCAACTTACTAGCTGGGTAACCTTGGAGCAGGGCAGCTAACCTTTTCGTGCCTCGGTCTGTGCATCTTTAAAATCAGAATAGTAACAGCACCAATCTCACAGAGTTCCTGAGGTGACTGAGTAGGTGAATCCATGCAGAGCCCTTACACGGTACCTGGCAGAGAGGAAACACTCAAGACACAGGCTGCTGGTCGAAAAGCCTCCTTCCCCACCTCCCCCACCATACCCAGTCTCTGTTTCCTCACTCCTCTGCAGCGCTCACTCCCCCACCACTCTGCCTTTCTCCAGTGAGAACTTTTTTTAAATAAAAATCCATATAACTATTTGAGTTCAACAGCTTAGTTGTCAAGTAATTATGATGCATCTATCAACACATAAGAAGACAGCAATGCTTTAATGGCTGTGGAATAAAAAAGGAAAGAAGGTAGAAGAACAGGACATACATTTACTTATAAATGCAACTCAATATCTAAAATCCCTATTAGGAGATTAGAGGGCCTCAGAAAGAACAGGCAGGCTTGGAACAGAGTGCACAGGGCCACGGCCACAGAGCTCAGAGAACTAACAGCACACAGCTTTCTGTTCCTCCAAACCTGCCCTCTAACTAACTAATTGGTCTAAAATAGGTTAGACTTCTTGTGTATAAAGCCCTAAATGGTCCCCGCTTTGACAAAATGTACTAGTGTATATCCACTGCCATGCATTTTACTAGAATTAGGGATTGGTAATTATACCAAACAATCTGATATTTAGGAAAGAAAATAAGGCTTTTCAAAGTGGAATGACTAGTCTACTTAAAATTTAAAATTTTTCTGAAAGAAGCATCATCTGTTTTCCCCAAGAATGCTGCCATTTAAAAACATACTTTAACAAAATACGTTATTGCATCCAAATTTATGGTTTCCAGTCCCCCAACTGTCTTCCTGGGAAGGAACTTATTCTACATGTCACATGAATTGTTATTACAGGGTTTGACAAGATCACAACCTCTCTTACACAGCCCCATTCAGAGCCCTAGGGGCCACGATCCTGCCATATTCTGTAAATTAATAAGGTCAGGTGCCAACAATGCATAGAGTATACTTTTAAGAATATAGGTATTTCCAAATGACACGTGGGAAGTAGGAATGTGTACATTAACCTGCACTTCAAAACTGAGGTGATGCCCAGCATGAAAAACGCTCCCTCGCGTTAGTAGAGTTACTTGTATGTGTTTGCTATGTTTTGTCCAATACAGTACTTTCAACATCCCATATACATCTGGCCACTTCTGTGATGAGTGACAGGATCATCCAGGGTCAGGCGAGAGGAAAAAAAGGAAGGATGCACAGCAGCAGAAGCGCATCAGTATTGGAAGACCGTAGTGGTGCCCTGGGTAGGGCTGTGGGTGTGAGTCGGGTGGAAGAACAGAGAGCAGCCCTCCAGGAGAATGCAGAGGGCTGCAACCATCTTGCTGGGTTACCAGGGGACTCACTCTGGACAAGGGGAAACACACGGACCTGAAGGGCAGGTGTCAGTCCAGGACAGCGGATGAAACAAAACAGAGAGAACACTCCCCACAACTAGGGGCTGCCTCCAGGCCCCCCCTCCCTCTAGCAGGACCCCCTCCTTCTAGGGGCTGATAAACATTTTTCTCAATCTCTGTCCTTTCATTTCTCATACCCACTACGGTGCATATCAGTTCCCACGTCTGTTTTTCCTCCCAGAGTCTAGACTATGAGCCTCTCCAGGTCAAGGACTGGCTTCCTATAAACGCTTAGTCAATGAATGAATAAGGAAGAAATGGAATTGAATTCTCTTTGAGCTTGTAGGTCAAATTAGATTCGTCTCCTATAACAAAGTCACTCAAGGAAACACAAATAAGTATCAAGAATTTTCTGATGCACTTTTAACTTGTTATCATATAACCAAACCCTAGCCTTTAATTCATTGTCATGAGTGTGGGGATGTGGCAGAAAGTATAAAATCTAGGAGAGAAACAAAAATTGAGTGTACAGAGATCTTAGGTATTACGGTCAAGCAAGAAAAGATACCTCCTCCCCCTCTACACAGGGTCTTCGCCCCCCACACGGGGGCCTGCTGTGGGCAGAGGGAGAAGGAGCTATCGTTCCGCTCCCACCGCTCATCTAAAGAGCCGCACATGCCACATGGGCTTGACCCTGACTCTCTGGTGGAGGACACTTTGTGGTAACAATTTCCATTTGTTTAGTCTATAGTTATACTTTCATACTTAATTGCCCAAATTAATCACTTGGGCCAGTTCAACTCAAATCATACTTCGCCAAATTTTTCAGGTCACAGCATTTCCAAGAATCCTACTGACACCAAGTAAAACAGAGCCAATTTCCTCAAATGAAGTCCAAACGTTCTCTTCTTGACACGGAAAGCTGTGTCAAGGGCATTTCCTCCAGAATCGCCTTCACCTGGCTACAGCACAGCTCTGCTCCCATCACTCCCTTGTCGCACTGGGAACTGCCAAACCTGAACCGTGATGGCTGCTGCCCGGGGGCCGCCCATGGCCCACAGGAGCCCCGTGACTGTGGACAGGCACAGGGCCTGGCTAAGGGCCGGTTTTTCTATCCGTGAAGATTATAATAATACGACCCCATGAGATTGCTCTGAGGATTACCTGAGTTCATCATGAAACCCCTAGACTAGTGCCTCTGCACAGTAAGTACTCAATATACGGTAGCCACGATTCTTATTTCCTTTTCTCGATTATGATTTCCTTTTCTCTCCCCTGCCCCAGCCTGCCCTGAAAAGGCCATGCTTTCGCCTAGGTTGGTATTCGACCTAGATATCTCCTAAGTTTCACTTACAACAAGGTCCAGTGTAAAGACTGCCTCCTCCCTCACAACCCTTCCCTCCTGGGTCCTCACTCCTCAGCACACAGAGGAATGAGCATCTCAGTGCTGCTCCGACACTGAGTCTGCAGCATTACCACGCTGCCCTCCTGCCTTCATACCTAAGTACCTCCCGTCTTCACGTATTATGCCCTGCCTCGTGGAATAAACATCTAAACAGTCCTCTATACGAGTGCATATGGTGTGTTCTTAGCCACGATCTGTGGAAATACCCACAAACACGACACTTTCGTTGCTTAGGGGAAAATGCCAGACTTTAAAAACACACTTTGAATTTTTATACCCTGTTTAGGCCTTAAGGTTTTGCATCATTGGAAATGGGGATGATAAATCAAGCACCCAAATATTACATCATTATAATAAACTAGTTTACATCTTTCTCATGAGACAAGAATTACTCATGCTCTTACCTCTTCGGTGAGTACATTACCTGCTGTGTTCTGAACTCTGGCAGGTGCCATCTTTTATGAAGTCACTTTTACATACCAGACACACATACACACACTCTGTGCAAAGAAATGTTCACCACACAGATGCCCGGAGACACACGCTCCAGACAACATCTGAAACACAGCTACATTCCAGAAGGGGAAAGGTCTTTAACCTTGGAATCTGTGATCTTATGAGTCCACGGAGGCACAGCTTTTAAAATGAGAATGAATTCAACCCACAAAAAAGGGCTCTCTATGCTAAGACCCTCCCTACTATAAATTTATTATCAGTCCCGCCCCCTTTTCCTTCTTACTCTCCAACCTTAAAAAATCTTTTGCACAATTTTAAACTAAGAGCACTGATTCTGACAGGAGAAAAGGCACTACTCGAAACGACCTAAACTAGGATTTCTGGATCTCAGCACTACCGACATTTGGGACGATGCTTTCTTGCTGTAGGGAGCTGTGCTGTCCGCTATGAGAGGTCAGCAGCATCCCTGCCCTTTGGCAAATGCCAACAACACACTCTCACTGCCTGTCACATCCGGAAATGTCTCCCAACATTGTGCAATGACCCTAGGGGACAAGGCCATCCCCAATTGAGGGCCACTGATCTAAACAAGTTGTGACTCTTTGCTAACCATTTTAAGTTCCCTTTAAGAGATGCTAAGACAGAAGATCAAGGCTCACATCTCCACTCTACTCCAGGGTGGCTGTGCAGCTACGAGTCGGGCAGCCAGGGCTTGGAACCCGACTCTGCCACTTTGCTGCTGGGGTGACACTGGAGCAGGCACTTAGGCCGCTCCAATCAAGAGTCGTGATAACAGTAAACTGCATACAGTTTTTGTGAGGATTGAGCAGGTTGACAACAGAGCATTCGGCACTCGTCTGGCAGGTAGTGAGCACTCATTAAATGCTAGCTAGTCCTGTCATCATATCCCTACACCCTCTACACCTCGGTTCCCTCATCTGTAGAGTAGAGAGGCAAAGTCAGAAGTACTTTGCTTTTGCAAGAATTAAATGAAATGATAAAATGAAAGCACCTGGCATGGAGTCTGGCACATCACAAGTATTAATGAACACTTGTTAGCCCCAGCTTGTATTTTAAGAATATATAAATGAATTACTTTGATATCTGTAGAGCTCAATTTACAAAGCTCACTTACACCACCATATTGCAAGAAAACGGCTGACTCATGACCTGAATAAATTAACTCTAAATATGAATGTGTGTCTCTCTGTGTGTATATATATTACCTGTCATATATATATACATATACACACACATAGAGTTCAGCTTTACTTCAAAATTCAATATTACTACGTTACAATTGTCAAGCAAGTGGCATAATTCAGCACAAGAAAAAAATACCCATTAAAAGAAGTTCCTGGCAAAGAATCATTGCTCAAAACATATTAGCTATATTTTTATTGTTATTAGGATCCATGACCAATGACTACAACCCACCCATGAGCACTGTCCAGACACAACATAAGGCAAGCACAGGAGAGCTTGTGGATGACTCATAAACACCCACCACGACGCCCATGGCACTAAATGCGTGAGCGGGGGAAGAGACCAGACATGGATGCTGTGGAAAGGTATCATGGCGATTCCATTATGTAATACAGCGCTTTCACTTACACACGTGCACATGTATACACACACGCATGATGCTGTCATGTTGAGAGCCACTGACCTACCGCATCGGCTTCAGGTATGCAGAATGAACACTATCTTTAACTTAAAAAGAAGTGGGCTACAACAATATACAGGTATCCCTACTTTACAGAACAGATGTGGCTACGTGAAAAGTAAGTTCAGATACTATTGCCATTCCACTCATCTCCCCGCTTTTCCTGAGATCGCACAGAGACATGTTCAGATGTACATCATGCCCCAGGGAACCTGTGTGGAATTTTTATTGTGGATTAAGGTCGTTCTGCCTTCAAAGCTAGCAGCACCCCTGCTGCTGGTAGGAGGCAGGCATCTATCAATTACTGTCTTTTGGGTGCCTCCAGTTACAGTGTAACTTTAAAAATAATCAAATCTTCAAGTCAAATATTCAAAATCAGACCAAAGCCAGACGGCATTAGGGCAGAGCTATTAATTGCAAGATTCCAGTTGGTACTACAGGGACCCTAAAATAAGAGAGGTTGTGGGTAAAGAAGTGCCTAAAGGAAAGACAAGAGGTTATAACCTGGCAAAATAAGGAATGGAATTTTTTATTCTTTATTTATTGATTTTAGGGAGAGAGGAAAGGGGGGAGAGAGAAAAAGAGACATCCATTTTTGTTGTTCCACTTATTTGTGCATTTATTGGTTGATTCTTACACGTGACCTGATCGAGGATCAAACCCACAACCTTGGTGTATCAGAAATGACATTCTAACCAACAGAGCTACTTGGCCAAGGCCAGAATATCTGAATAACACAGAAGCTAAAAGCCATGTATCATGGCTCCCTGTAACAAGGGCAGGACTGCCTGAGAAGTAACAGGATAGAAATAACAGACTTGTATCTCCAAGGTTATCTGAGGGGCTAGCAAAGACTGATCCTACTAAAGAAACAATAGGAACTGGCCAAGACCATGAGGTGACCTAGGTGAATGGGGTGCTAAATAAGCATCCCTATTCTCAGCCTCCAGCATTTCACTGGAGTGGCTCTCAGAAGCACTGATGAATGTCAACAGTTGAAGAGAACTAGGAGGGCGGCAGGTAGAGAGCCCTGAATCTCTCAAAGAGATGACACCAAACTCAAGGACGACATCATTCAAGAACATTTCCAGCCTAAGTCCATCCTACACAAAAGGGAGGGAAAATGCCTGTTTATCTGCATCAAGTGTCAAGTGGAAGATTAAATTTTTAAAGACTTTCTTAGCATCGGTATGTTTCAGAGAATCAGTAATCTGTATGTTCTCCTTGAACTAAAAAAGGAGCCTAAACATCACATAGTCTAAGCTATTTAAAGATTTAAGCCCTTTACAACATAATTTAAGTTTTAGGTTTTAAATTAATGGACTTTAAAAAGAAAAATGCAATGCATATGTAATGGGCTCACCGCAACCGTTAACTGTTAACCAAGAATAAATTCATTGGAGATATAGCATTGGGAGACACACAGTCGTGAAAGACTCTTTTCATAATTTCAAAAACTGTGCACGTTTAATAGCATACTAATTATAATGAAGCCATGTAACTCATTGTCCTAAGTAAGTTATATTTGGTGGACTACTCAGAACCCAAAACCAGTTCTCATGAAATGTTTAAGTTAGTCTCCTTGTAACTAATGACTGCTCCCATGACAGCCAGAAAGAGCATCAACAAATCATAATTAAACCAATGAACATCCAATAACTAGAGTCAAGTCACCCAAAGAACAGAAAACTGAAGCTCAGAGCCATTTAATCGATTAAAAAATACTTTGAAGGACTAATGAGATTTAGTAAAGGGTTTCTGCCATTTATTTACACATTCATGCATCTAGTCAACAAACATCTCAGTGGAAGCTACCTATCAAGTTCTATGCTAGTTACTGGGAATAGAACCCACAACTAAATCCACTCGAAGTCTACTTGAGAAACCTGAATAATATATTGGAGGCACATTTAGACCCTCAGGGTGTACCCGGCACTCTCTAGGCACTTTTTTGTGAAATCATCTAGTCCCCCATAACAATGCCACAACCCCATCTCACAGACGAGGAAACGAGGCATGGTAAGGATAAGCTGCCCAAGGTCAGACACTAGCACATAGAACAGCTTGCACATGAACCCAGGTAATCTCACATCAGAGACCATACAAATGACAGACACGTCACGTCTCCTCTCCAAACTGAGGAGTCCCCATACCAGGTGTTAAACGTCACACTACTATGTAAGACGAGGAATGGTAATCTCTTATGGGTGGTAAGTACCAAAATAAAAGGGTACACTCAAAGTGCCCACTGGAGGGAGGGATAATTCAAAGTCAGGAGTTAAAGTGGATGTTTCAAGTGCATGTTTCAAGCCACATGTGTTATGAACAAATATTGGTTGGGGTTCATACAGAACTCTGCTGTGGTTCTTTTTAAAAAGAGACAACACAGAAATGGAAATCCAGATTTGGGAGACTGAAAGTCGTCTTCCTAATTAACAGTTACTAATACTATGAACTATCATGCATGGTACCATGGTTCTTACACAGCTTCGACTTAGGCGCTGTACACAACCACCAAACAAGCAACACCCTGTGAGGACCAAGTAATAGCGCTGGGGCCACACATCCAAGAATAAGAGGTTCTGACACAAAGTTACTTGTCAGTTCATAAACAAAGTGAATGCCCAGTTGGCCAACCTCTTGGAACTGATGCTGAGACACACTGGAGGTTCTACGGGAGAGGGAGAGACTGGGCAGAGGAGTGAAGAGACTGGTCTACCCTGGGCTCGGCGGGGGCCAGCAGCGCAGAAAGCAGCTGGGGATCAGCCACAGTGATAGAGCAGGCGTCCAAACACTGACGCCCACGAGCGGAAGTCAAGTGGGAGTGCTAAGTTATCCTAACAGACACTGACAAAGGAGAAGAGCCAGTGGTGGCAAAATAAAAGGCAGATGATCGAGGCTGAAGGACAATCGGTGACCTGAACCTCAGTGCCTTAGCACCTGTGGGCATCGGGAGACGGCTCTGCAGGCATACCAACCAGAACTGCAAGAAAGCGGGGAGCATAATCACCTTACAGAGGCAAATCCATGATGTAATAAGTACTTAACCAAAACCAAAAAACTATACTAGCTGAGCATATGGCAGGGAAGAAGAAATTACAATGAGACATCCGTACACACAAAAAGAAAGGGCACGGGACCACTCCACCAAGCTGACAGCTGACACTGACATGGCAGAGTCACCCAACCTCTCGGAGTCTCAGTGGCATCTCTGGTAGGACAGGGTGAATGACAGCCCCCTTCGCAGAGGTTGTAGGCATTGGCTGAGATAATGCACACACACTGTCTGTGACTGATTAATGCTCAAAGAATGTTAGGTACTATCATTACTACTGCCTCCATCAATGCCACCATCATGATCTTATGACTGTGGCCACAAAAAGAGCTTACAATCTAATGTGAAAGATATCAAGAGTGGAAAATCAGTGTAGATAAGGAAAGTATGGAGATGGCAGTGGGGAGACTTGGCTCAATTTCGAAGTGTCTCTTACATCTCACTCCAGCATCATATTTAAGGTAAAAAATAACCCAAGACCGGGCCTAGAAGAGCAGACAAGATGTACTGGTACAGCAACCAGCCAAACTGGCCTGTCCCCTACATCATCTGTCTCAACACGTGGTCTCTGGGACTTCATCCGAAGATCATTTTTGCGTCACTTATTTAAGGCAGCAGAGAAATCTCAAGTTCCATTCCTTCTAGGAGGGCACATAAAATTCCAGTCCCCAAGCAGAGTGGTCATGTCTGAGGTGCAATGCTGTATAGGTGAGGGGCACTGTCAGGCAGAGCTACAGTTACCCACAAAAGGGTAGGTGACATACAATATCGTTACTGTGTCTCCTTGGCTGGCAAAGTATTTGACACATGTCTACCAGCCGGTGAATAATGGCCACACAAATGAATAACTGATGCTATGATTTTTATGTATACGATTTAAATAGCTTTGAAGAGCATCTACTTACTTAACTCAGCTCCTCAGAGAGTCAAGTAACTAAGGTACTGTCAGAAGAAAAACAACAAACTTCTTGTGTTTATGGAAATATTTCTGATATCATGAAATTAAACACATATCTGATTTAACTGGCTTCTAATGCAATGCCTGAAAACAGCCCCATTTGCGTTAACCACAGGTCAGATTTATCGTTACGAACATCTGTAAAAGTTCCGGGTTAAAATATAAAGCACATTTAGCACTCTCCTGATGTGGCTGGACGTTGGCTTCCTCCCACAGTGAGGCTCTTTCCTACCCTCCCTCACCACTCCTGCACGCGCCCACCTCCTCACCCTCCTTCAGCTTCTCTATCTTCTCTTGTTTCTGCTTCCTAAAGGAACCAAAAGCAGATGCCAGGCACCTCGTGTTTTGGAAAGCTTCCATTTCCAAAGCCATCTCTACTCAAGACAAGTGTTCTTTTCCTTCTGGCTAGACACCTGACAAAGTCCCTGTTCTCCATGTGGCCGCCCACTGTTGCTTCCGAACTCTTGGCTTTATTTTTTGTTTCCTTCCTCCCCAATTGTAGGGTACTGTCCTGGATCCAGGAGGTGACTCGAAAACTGATCTCTGGAAACTGATATTTCTTTTCAGAGTGAAGAATAAATGTTATGCAATTATGAGCCAATTCCTACAACTGTTTGCCTAGCAGTGCACTGTGAAGGCCTTCCCTAGCCCTTTCTATCATACCTACATGTAGCCACGGCAATAATAAATACACACACATTATTTAATTCAGGATTGTAATAACCTATCATAGGCCTAAGCCTTCATTAATTTATGCTTAAATATTTCAGAGTTCATAATATTTCGATATGAACTTAAGCTTGTTCTCCAACTACTCATTCACTGATATGCTTTAGCTAGCGCTTTACGTACACACAGTGCCATTTAAGGCATTATGATGGATTAAAACAAACAAGCAAACAAAAAAAAACAAACCATTCTGCATTCAAAGAGGTTACAATCTAATTAGGAAGATGAGTTATGTATATCTCAGACAAGTTCATTTCCCAAATAAATTAAAGATGCAAAAAAATTTCAAGGGCTTAACCCTACTTAAGAGGCTAGGGGGGACTCTCATGGGAGACTTAGAGCTCAGAAATGGTTTGTATGGAAATATACACTGTTAATTGTAAATGAGTCATCTATTCATTATATTTCATCATAATAGGCCCCTGAAAGACCACTCCTGAAGCAAGCAGAAGTTATTCCTTAGAAATGTGTACTTGAAAGTCATAGATCAAGCTGGAGAAGAGCCTTAGAAATAAGTTGCTCTACCCCTGAGGTCTTGAGAGTTCCAGGCCTCGCCCATGGCGTCAGGGTGGCTCCTCGCACTCACAGAACTGCGGCGCTCTACTGCAGGTCCCAGACACCAAGTCTGGTGCTTTTTCCAAAACCCCCACGTGGATCTGTTCGCCTTTCTTTGCCAGCCAGTCTCAGTTAGCAGGTTTTCTACTCAAAATATTGCCTGAAGTACTAGAAATAAAGTATACAGAAGCAGAGCTAATACCAACAGGATTTACATGGCTCAGTTATAACAGCTACCTGTTTGACCTTTGGTTTTTCCCACTTTCACTTCATCCTGTATACAGGGCCCTGGACCATCTACCTACAAGTCAGCTTTTAATTTGTTCTTATTACTGCTTTCTCTGGTCTTCACAGAAAAGCTCCTAGCCATGCATATAAGACTTGATATTTTGAGAGAGGTTCCAAAATCACAACATTCTCAACCACCAGTTCTCAGTAATGGAGCCCCCCACTCCAGCCAGATGGATACAATCCTGACCAGGACAACAAAGAAGTTGTCCGGCTTTATTCTGCCGGCTGTTCTTTGCTGGGCTAATCACAGAGGGAGGCACAAAGCAGTGAAATGTCATCCCAACCTCAACTGTAGCGATGAGGTCTGGTCTGGCCACACCTCGTACACATAGCCAAATCCTTCAGCTCCCCACCTATGCCACCTCTTGGGAGTAATGAACTCACTGTGTGAACCAGACACTCTCTGGAGGCAAGGTTCACCATACACAGAGACCAAATGCTTTCCTTCCCACTGGGGTTTGAGTTCTTCAATTACCATGCATGCTGGATGCCTCTATGGTCCTGATAAATATAACCTCATCAAACTTGGTCTTCTCAGAAAAGGCCCAATATTTTGACTCCTTTGGTACTGGTGACCAGACAAGCCTCCAGCCCAATGATCATCCAAACCACTACCTTTAAACTTTACCACACACTTTAAAATTCCAGGTCCAAACAAGGCAAGGCATGGCAAACATGCATGAAAATGTTTTCTGTGGGGTTTTTTTATGCCATCTGGGTAATGCTTAATATCCTGATCTCCGAGGCTGCAACAGCAAGTGGCCCAAGGCATACAGAAGCATTTCCACTTAAGCATCCTCTCCCCATTTTTACCCAAACATGTCCTTTTTTTATAGTGTTCTCACCTCCCCACCCAATCAGTTTTTATCATCACTGCATGGGAAATTTAGTGTTCAAAACTGCATACCTCATAATATCAAAGCCAAAGGGGAAGTAACTAAAATTTCTCTAAAATGATTTTTATTTACAAAAGCATATACTAAATATCTTATTATGCAAGAATCTACCTGAACAACAGGCCCATAACCAAGAACACATCACCTGAGACTGGCTGCAACATGCATGTAGGAGGTGTGATTTGTAAGATGGTACGAAGTCCACATTCTCCAAGTAACAGTCACATGAATATCGGTCATTTGATATGACTGCTATCACACATTCTGTCTTGTCATTTCAACCTACATATTGATCATTTATACGCAACATTATTTAAACATTTATAGTATATACTCTCCATGAATAAGAGTTTAAAGAAAGGCAGTATGATTTTCCACAGCACCTCCAGTCCTAGTGCAGAGTAAGGATGAGCGATCGCCATTGTTGACTTTTTGAAAAATAAAAGCTAGGAACTATACAAATGGAGACGATTCCTATTTAGGGAAGCCCTTTGCAAGAGGGCCTAAATGTGAAACTTTGAAGGAAAGCAGAACTGCAGAGGCCTCCCTGACCGGAGCACCACCCACTCAACACCGCCATTCCCCATGCTCCGTGGACGGCTGATGAAAAATAAAAACGCTCTCATTTAAATGTTGACATTTCAGGTATGTCATTGAAAATAGTGATCCAGTTGGGTTATAAAATACAAAATGATGTCCCTAATTTTTGTTGTAATTTCCTTTCCTGTTAACCAAATTTCCACCATTTCCACCCCTACTCCAAGCATGCGAACGGTACAGTGCCCCACATGCCAGCTGGTGTTCTAACAGTATATTTTTAATGTTTTAAATAAGTGTTGCCACGACTGCTTCAGAGAAATCTTTTAACTTCAAGAATAAAGTAAGTACCATCTTTTGTACTTGCATGTACATCCTCCTTAGATTATCTTTAAAGAACAGTACTAAAACAGGCAGACGACACATTCCTGCTGTCCGAGAAGTACAGTTCACTCCAGCCGTCTGCTGCCAGGCCCTGAGCAGGCTCCCGGTCAGTGACAAAACATTCTTCTTTCCCAACCTTAGTTCCCTGGCAACTGATTTGTTTGTAACTCCTTTTCAATAAAATATAATCTTGGGTGGAGATTATGAAAAAAATCTTCTTGAAGTTCATCAATTTGCAGACCAAGAGAAAGAGCTTCTGCCTACCCGAGGAAACAGTGACTGACTCACCGTGAACTTGTCTCCAACACTGTAACTGCGGCAGACCGTTCCCAGAGTGAGGCCTGGGAACCCCGGGCCATCTCGAGGCCTGTAGAGGAGGCCCACAGGGCCAAAATCTTCCCCCGAGCAATTCTAAAAGGTTGTTTACACATTTTAGTTGTTCCTTCACGAATTTACAATCATATTTTTAATCTTTTCAAAAAGACTTCTATATGTTCAAATAGATCAACCTATCATTTAGAATTTAATATTTCATTCAAAAATAAAAGAAAATTTATAACTTTTATATTTAAATATGGGCATTAGTTTAAAAGGGGAGATTAGCTACTTCACATCCATTAAGGTAGCTATTATTTTTTCAAAAAATAAAAGAAAGCGAGAGAGAACAAAACAGCAGTGTTGGCAATGAATCAGAGAAACTGAACTCTTTATGCATTGCTGGTGGGAATGTCAAATGGTACAGCCAGCGTGGAAAACAGCATGGCGGTTCCTCAAAAAAGTAAGACTAGAGCTACCTTATTATTCAGCGATTCCATTTGAGTATACACTCCAAACAACTGCGAGCAGGAACCTAAACAGATATTTGCGCGGCTATGTTTATAGACCATTCTTCACAACAGCCGAAAGGAGGAAATGACACAAATGTCCCTCAGAGGACAGGTGGACAGAGAACACGAGATGTACACATACGACAGACTATTATTCAGACCTAAAAAGCAAGGACATGCTGATACATGCTACCACATGGATGAACTTGGAAGACATTAAGCTAAGTGAAACAAGCCAATCACGAAGGATATATATTATATGATTTCCCTCACATGAGGTCCCTACGGTAGTCAAATTCACAGAAACAGAGAGGAAAACAGTGATTACCAGGAGACGGGCGAGAGGGAAGGGGAAGCTGTTTAATGGATACAAAGCTTCAGTTCAGGAAGATGAAAAAGTTCTGGAGATGATGGTGGTAATGCTCGTACAACAATGTGAATGCACCTAATGCCACAGAACGGTACACATGGGGGCAGTAAAAATGGTAAATTTTATGTATATATTTTATCACAATACAGGAGTCCAACATATAAAAAAGGGGATTAGAAAACCTTCCTTCTCAGCAGCACAGCTACACCATCTACATCTAAAGATACTAAAAAAAAAGCAAAACTAACACACCAGGGGTCTCTGATCCACGGAAGGATCCACTAGGAATGAAGGGGGGATGGAAGGATTGAAGGAGGGAAGGAAGGAAGGAAGAAAAGAAAAGAGAGAGAGAGGAAGGAAGGAAAGAAAACTGCTTAAAACTGAAAGTAGACAAAGACATGAAAGTTATTTTGTCCTTGTCCTTAACTGGTATTAGTAATTTACATAATTGTGTCTCATGCAACGGAACATTTTCAAGTAGTTAAGTTATAACATCATTTTGAAATTAATCACTAAGAATTTACAGGAGAAGAGAGTGACTATTTTCAAATGCAGCCAAGATGAGCACTTTAAAATCCAAAAATGATTACAGCTTTTCAAAACGAGACATGAAAAAGCCACAGAAGCACCTTACAAGGTGAGCTATTGTACTGCATTAGCTGAAGAAATGCACACAATACCTGAGACACTGAGAACACCTCATCCAATTGACATTGCTGATGATGTTAGTTTAAAAAAGGTATGACAGTACCACTTCCCAGTGATACGGTAACTCCTCAAATGGAAGATCTGGCAGAAAATGTGAAGGCTGAGTTAATATCTCCTCTGCAGAATTATACCTTTGCCTTACAAATCTATAGATATGTCTGAAATTGCAGTTTCTTTGCTATGAAATGACTACTTGGTGCTGATCCTGATGGAAGAATTTCTTTTATGTGAATGCCTGATGCTAACCACTGGTGCTGGAATGGTCCACATGTTGAATAACTTGTTGGAATCTCATGGTTTATCCTGGAATAATGATGTGAACACGTGCATTGCTGGTGTGGCAGCAATGGTGATAAAACCGCCGGTGCCTTTGCGTGAATCAAGGCAGTAAACTGTACTGGCAGTCACTGTGTTCTTCACTGCCACACATGTGACTTAAAAAGGCAGAGGGGGAAACGTGTGAACGCCCTTGATGAAGCACTAAGAACGTTATCAATCTTAAACCCTTGATTTCATATCTTTTTGACATTTTCTGTGAAGAAATAAGCAGCGCACAAAAAGTACTTCTGCATAATGACACACAGTGGCCACCTCCGAGAAGAGCACACGTATGATTGCTTGAGTTGAGCTGAACTCACTGGCATTTTCATGGAGCACCATTTTCATTGAAAGGCTGACAAACTGTGGTTATTTATACTTAAGCATTCAATGGATATTTCTCAAAAATGACTGATAGAAACCTGGGCATTTCATGGAAAACAAAAGATGGTATGTGTTGCCAATGATAAAGCAAAAATTAAAATTTTGGAAAAACTGTATCTGCCACTGGGAGCTTGACAGCTTCCTAATACTAACACCTTTCTGATGAAATCGATGGAAAAAGAAGTGTATGTGGTTTTTTAATTGTATAAGGAAATGTGTCAGTATTTGGAAGAGTGATATGAACTGGAAAAGTGGAACAGTGGAAGATTTGGAAGAGCGACGAAACCCAATAAACCAATGTCTTCCACATGAGCAATGCCTGATGCCAAAAGATCACACATGGATAAAAGATCTATTCAAGGTACAAAAGAAACCAATGAATTGTAATGCAACAGAGTTTGAAATTTTTCATTGGTATGATTTCAGATTCCACATTGCAACCAACTAACCTTTAAAAAACCATCACTTCCTGAGAATTATTCCCATGATTACATTATGTTAGATAAGATTCCATCTTGCCTTAGAGATCCTCCTTGCTTGATGACATAATCAACTACGTTGGGAAATTCCACACCACACGGAATTGCAAGTGACCTCTAGGAGCTGAGGTTCAAAGCCAGGGCCCTCAGTCTATAGCCGCAAGAAATGAGTTCTGCTAACGCCCTGAGTGACTGTAGAACCAGTAGAGCCCCCTGAGAATGTAGCCTAGCTGAGATCTTAAATGTAGCTGGTGAGATTCTGAGAAGAGAAATCAGCTAAGCTGTACACAGGTTCCTGACCCACAGAAACTGTGATACAATAAATGTATGAGAAAGAAAGACATACAAACTATCACTTGTTGGATTTGCATGTGGTATACAGAAAGCATGTCTACTATTATTTGAAAGAGCTATTGAAATATTCCTCCTTCTTCCTACTACATATCTACGTGAGGCAGGATTTTCTTTATACATGTCAACCAACACAACACATTACAACATTGTACATGAGAAGACAGATTTCAAAATAGAACTATCTAACAACCAATCATCAAGGAGACTTGCCAAAAAATTATTACTCTGTGCCACTCTTCTCACTACATTTTTCTTGTTTTGAAAAATAGTTATTATTCATGACAATAAGTGATCTTGTTATAGGCTCACTGTTATACTAAATCAATTAAATATATTTTGTTTTCATTTCTAATGTGTAAAACAGAAATTGGTATAGTCCACATAAGAAGTACTCTCAAGTCCTCTAAAATGTGAGGTTGAGAGAGAGTGTTAGGACCAATAATTTTGCAACATTTCTCTCTCTTTTGTCTCTGTCCCATGAAACACTCCTTCTCCTTTCCTCCATTGGTCTAAATTCTATCAATTTTTGACATTTGGCAATGCCAGCCTACTGTGAGCCTGCTGAATGCCCAGAGAACTCACTTGGCACCTGGTTGTTGCTTTCTTAACTTTCAATAGGCATACATGTCTCTCCAACTGGATAGTAAAGTGGGGGGGCTCCACCCGCAGAGCCCCCCCCCCCATCCACCACAAATGGAAATAATGCTACCAAGACATGATCTGCTTGGGGAGGAAAGGTAGTCGGCCTTTCAAAGGAGAAGGGCCACGAGTCCTTACCCCAAATGGTATTTACTAGGTTCGTAACACACAGGGATACAGGTAAAGCTCATCGATCAATGTCAGGTGGCAAGGATCAAACAATAGATAACATTTCAAAGAAATCTGAGGGCTTAATCTGAGTCAGTGTCTGTCCGGTAAGGAGGTTGGGAAAACTTTAGGAGACATACTCATGTCCTGCCTGGACCCTTATCATATGGATGAAAGCACTCTTAGCAAAGCAGGCTTCACAGGACTTTAAGAAATCTTTCTCGTGCCCTATCACCCCGGAACCCGCTCTAGCCAGCAGAGGGCTGCACCCCGGCTCCCCGTCATAGATTCAGGCTTAAATGGATTAAAGCCAGGAAGCGCTTCTCCCAGAGCTTCTCCCAGATGGTAAGGGGGTTCGGGCTATGTCAAAATAGCTGGGGGGTGAAGGTCCTTTGCCCTCACTTTGCTGCAGCCCCCACTGAGTCCTTTCTTGATGGCCTCCCACATGATCATGTCTGCTTGGGTTTCCTCTCCTCTGAGGGGTCGTACCTGTCATTGACTACCAACCGACCACTGGGGACTAGAGATGGCAGAAGCAGTGCTCTTGCCAGGGAGATAAGCTTTGTGTCCTCAGTGGCTCACAGTCTGAAGTTCGCCCACTCAGCCTTAGCCACGGGGGGCAGTTACAACTCCTGAAACCAGGCAGAGCGGTTCCCAATGGTAAAGCCCTGAAGAAAAGGGGCTGTGCTGGGTGCCAAATGACAGGGGCTCAAAAACACCCTCCTGCCTTCTCAGGCTAACTTCATTATAGACGGAATAGGCACGCAAGTCAGACGAGCCCCTGGGCTTCAAGCAATGCTTGATACAGCCACACCACAAAGGATGCGGGATGAGATGGAATGCGGGGCAAACGGGAGTCTCTGAAAGCTCACCTGAAGAGGCAGGTAAGGTAAATGTTTATGTGGAAAGGGAAGTACTAAATGTTATCAGACAAGAAGACCTTTACTTCTCAATAAAACAGAGAGCAAGTTATCTGTGCACTATTTTGGAATTTTGCAGGGGAGGGAGGGAGGGAGGGGGAGAGGAAGGGGGGAGAGAGAGAGAAACATGGTGAGGAGTTGACAGAATTCCCCCAATGACTCCTACTGTGAAAGCCAGGAAAACGCATTAAACTGAGTAGCAATTGTCTATCGGTTGAATTGTGTCCCTCCCCCTGCAAAAAAAAAAAGATGTTGACTGCTAACCCCTGGTATCTATAATGTGATCTTATTTAGAAATACAGTTATGCTGCCACCAGCTAAGAAATGTCTCAGGCAACCAGAAGCTGGAATAGTCAAGGAAGGCTCCTCACTCCGAGGCTCTGAAAGGAGTACGACCCTGTCGACACCGTGATTTTGGACCTCTGGCTTTGAGTGCTTTGACAAACTAAATTTCGGCTGTTTTCAGATACCCGTTTGTGGCACCCTGCCCTGGTGGCTCTAGAAAACTAGTAAGCAGTAGAGTGAGGGACCCGCGCTAACCAGTCGCATTTCCAACTAGTCCTTCCTCGCTACCCCACCCCCCAAAAATCTGAAATGCAAATCTAGTTGCAGCCACCAAAAAAAATATTTTAACTAGAAATTCCTGAAGTGTAGTTAGATTTTTATAAGGTTCTGAGAAAATGTCTCTGATCAGACACTGCTGTCAAAACTCAAGCCCACTGAATCTCTATAAATGTGCTTTAAATACAGAGACAAGGATTATTTATCCATCTCACATTTCCTCAACAATTTGCTACAAAAGGAAGTAATCCAGAACCTAATATTTAAAGTTACCAATACTATTAATATGTCATGATAAAAGACATATAGGATGACAAGTAAAACTCTTCTCATTTCTCCAAAATTTTATGAAGCAACCCAGACTTCTAGGCCAGGAAGACCCTTAGCTGCCGTGCTGGGCATTCACAAGCTTCAAGGTCGAAGATCACACACACACGCGCGCGCACACACACACACACACACACACTCATATATACTACTTGACATTTTAATCCATGGAAAAACTCATTTGTACACTTAGAGCACATATCTGACTTTAGGAATTTACCTTCGGCTTCACGTCACCTCGGTCTGAAAGACAATGGGACCTTAGTGCTATCGGGATTTCTGATGACCTGTCCAATGTCCTCTAAACAGCTGGTTGCCAGCCCCACTGGTTTTCTAAATATGGGCCCTACCCATTAGTGGACAGTGAAATTAATTTGATGTGTCCCAACAACTTTTTTAAGTAAAAAAGAAAAAACAGACTAAAAATATCAGAGGGTGTCGTTCACAGGAAGAGTAAATGCCCTCATGAAACTTTTATCTCAGTTGCCTATGTGTACTGGGGGTGCTGGGTCATGAAGGAAAATCTGATTATTGCTGTATTTATCAGTCAAAACCCTGGCAGGAAACAGATGGTTCACTCAAATTAGGCGCTTAGGAGTATAACAAAGACACTGTTTATAAAGGCTTGCACAGGGCTAAGGGAAGACATTGAGAGGTAGTGCCCCTAACAGTGGTGAGCCCTTGCCACCATCTAGAACTCGAGGCGCCAGAGAAAGGAGCAGATGCCAGTGCAGTGAACACAGGGAGGGCTGCCTGAGGGGAGCTCTGGCCATCAGTAGAGAGGCAGCCAGCCCACAGCGGCCTCGCAGGAAGGGAGCTGCCCACCCGCCCTTCTTCCGTGGGTGCCTCCCCCATGGCTGACCCCAACTGGAAGCCAGAGAGCTAGAGAGTCCACACCTCTCAGCCTTTCGGGTCACAGAGAGGACTGGAGAAAGGTCAAGAGCTCACCTGGAGGAGCAAGCAGAGGACTTCCAGCCTCCTCAATTTCTTATCACAAAAGTCCAAAAAAAAAAAAAAAGCAACAATATACTCCATGCATTCATCAACTTGTAGTCTGAACGGTTGTATTTCTGGATGCCACATTTTTTCCACATCTGCCCTCAAATTCCAGTCCTGCATCAAGGCTCTAATCTGATGCCAAACAACTGATGCAAGAGATTAGCATCTAGATGAATGCATGATTTATGACCTCGGCCAGGCCTTCGACACTGCCCGGCAACCCCGTTATCTGTCCTCAGCCTCCCACCTGTCTTACCCCTACCTAGAGGTCTCCTGAGGGCACAGACCATGTCTTACTTGTCTCTGTATCCCCTGGCCTCAAAGAAGAGCACTGAGGCATAGCCATTAAAAATGTTTGTTGAATAGTGACTACAGAAACCTCACAGTGC
>PVKM010020881.1:0-23017 GCA_004027735.1 Carollia perspicillata
AAGGGACTAGCTAAAGAACATGTGCGAATGATGCATGGACATGGACAACGGAGAAGGGACTCACTTTGGGCTTGAGGGGTGAGCTGGGCTGAAGGGAGCAAAAGGGAAAACACTGGCACGACTGTAATAAAATAAACAATAAAAATAGAAAAATCCCTTTTAATGTATAGCAGCAATATGTTCAATTCGAAATATAAAATGTGTTGATTTGGGCTGAGAAGAGCATAACCACACGTTATGGTCTACCACAGAGACTACTCACTAAATCTAACTGCATTAAAATGGCCATTGAGGAGAAAAGCACTCTTAATGCTTGATTTGGGAATAAATGTACTTCTGTTCAGGAAATGATAGAAAACAATCCTCCCATTATTTATTCACTAAGAATTGTTAGTTAACATTTTTATTGCTCATTTGTTTTCATTCCCAAGAACATTTTAAAAAATTAGACTGGATTAATAATTTAAAATACTCTTTACGTAGTAGCATTTGGATGCAGCATCAAGGAAAGATCTAGATAGGGGAGAGGTAAAATGGCAATGCGTTCATTCTCCACCAAGTACTAACTGTGAGCATGCTGATCACTATAGTGCAAAGAGATGCAACAAAAAAATTGGATGAACATCTCTAGTTATTGCAAGAATATTATAAACATCTTCTATACCACTGTGTATGAGGGTATACAAGAGTAATACCTCTGGGACTATAATACGAAGAAAGTCTCTGCATCTCCCAAATGACCAAGTTCAATTTTAAGGACAATGTGAGCATGGAAGCCCTTTAAGTTTCTCTTCTCACTATTGCTGCTAGGGCTCTCTGAGTCAATTTACAGGCTACTTTTACTTACTATGCAATAATTGTATGAATTTTGTTAAGCTACTTTACATCCTTTTCTGAATAAGAGAAACTGCAGTTTGGCAGACTAAATTAAATGCAAAATTTTCAGACTCTGACTGGCTTTGCTCTATGGCAAAGCCCACATATTTCTTCAAATAGTGAATTAAGGACTCTACAATTCCTCCTCCTTATCCAAGGCTACTCTGACAACTGGTGAAGTTTAACTGAAGAATCTTAAAAGAATGCTTTTATGTAAATGTTAAGAAAGGCATAAAAAGGCTTTTGATATGTACGCACAGAATAATAACCCAGCGTGGCATCTGAGTCAGAGCGGCTGGGGTGTGGGTTTCCCAGGGTGGAGCATATTAGTTCATTTATTCTGCCAGCTGTCTGATGGTTAGTCTTTGACGGTAGATTGGCCTGTATTGCAGGAGGTGTGGTATCAAGAGTCTGTGGTTTTGTGTGTGGCTATCACATCCCAATCTCTTTCAATCACTGTTTGACCTATTATTTCTATGTGTTATTTTTTATAAGACTGAGAATGTTCCAACATTTAGTACAAAAAGATAATATATATATGAAAAGGATTCCTCTCAAAAACTCAGTAGAAACTGGAAATTACAGAGTAGCCTGCCTCAATAGATCAAAACTGGTTTTGTTGAACATTTGTGCCCATTTAAAGATTCGCACGTTTTATGTTCACTCACACAGGAGGTGGGTCTGGCTTCTATGGCAAGAACTGACCTCTGATATGGCAAAATTCTAAGTAGGAAGCTTGAATACTCATCAGGGGTTTCCTGTGCCCCAGAATTCATAAAGAATTTTACTGATCAACACTTGAACTCCATTAAAAGTAAAAATGTGTATGTTATGTTTCATTGCAAAATGTTCCTCTGAAAGAATACACTGATACCCAGCAGCAGCTGCCATCATCCACCTGAAAGGATGCTGAGTGGTAACCGAATGGTGCGGACTGAGTTCCAGCAGGCAATGAGCTAGAAGGGAAGACACGCATAACTAGAAAATACCTGTGCTAGGTGGTGAAGGCCCCCATGTTGTTACAGCTACGATGTGAAATACCAAGCGGAACCTGGTATTTGAAAGCCATTTAAACATTTTAAAAGCTCTAGATGGTAAAGGTTAACGTCTCTAATGATTCATCAGGACTGCCTCATAGAGAGTGGCAGAATTTATAAACACAAAATCATAGTTGGCAGGGGAAAGTACTCAAATGAAAGACAGGAACGAATCCATCCACGGACAGGATATCAAGCCTCAGACACAATACTCCTTGGCATGTGGAAGTAGTTCAGAAATCAATGGGAGCAATAGATTGCTCTTTCACCTAAAGGAGAACAAGGCCACATTCACATTAGCAGGGGACAGTGAATCCTGATTTCTCCATGTGATTAGGCTATACAAGGCCACTCTATTTAGCTTAAGAACCCAGCATTATTAGAAGCTTAGGGCAAAAACCCACTGTGACCCATGGAAAATATTTGTCCATAAAACTGATGATCAATATTGTACATTTAGCTAGAGTATTATGCTTGATGACAAACACAGTCCATAAATGTCACTTGGTAATTTGTATTAGTAAAAATTATTAGCCAACAGTCACACTTATAGCATGCATGCTTTCAAATACCACAAAACTTGTTATAGCATGTCCTCATATTTATAACTATGCTGTATGTCCCCAATAAAATCCAATAAATTCCTTCTCTGCACACTGATTGTGAAAATGTTTCTTTGTTAGGGTCTTTTCCAACAACACTGAGTTTTCAAAAGGTCCCATTTTAACCTAAATAAATGTAGTTGTATTTCTCACCAAATGATCCCTCCAGATCAGGAATCATTAGTGTATGAAAGAAACATGGCGCTACATAATAATCAGGAAGCCATAAATTTAATGAGGATCAAAATCTCACAGGGTCATACATCCCAAATGATAATGCATGGAAACAAATTCTTAGCTTACAGTTTCTGAATTAGGGATTGATTTTTGCTCTGCCAAAACTGCATTTCCATGAGCAGAATAAATGATCACAATTTATCATAAAGCTGCTAAGTTTTAAACCACTAAGGTGCTTTCTTATAGAGCAAGAGCTAACCCAGGCACTCCTACAAGGACAGCACAAAGATGCACATGAGGTGCTGTTCTCTTTGTGGACACAGGTACTAAATAGTACCAAAACGGGGAAGAGCAAGGACAACCTCCACCACACGCCCAAGGCACTATCTCCCACTAATGCCTTGCCTCGTCCTAGCCTGAACTCTGCAGTCCTTTCCACGTTCTAAAACACGGGGCAAACCCAATGCCATCTCATTCCTTCCATTCACAGAGAAGGCAGAGGAAGAGTTGAAGTAATTTAATAAAAAGGACAATGCTTTATTCAGCTATACCTACTATTGTGTCTATTGTGGTAAGAACCTTATATAAATATTTTAAACATATACTGAATTATTAATAGTATGTTTGTGTTAGAAATTTTTGATCTATTTTTGTGCATTCTAATATTGAAAAAAATAAAAGAAAACATATTGTGGATAATGGGAACAGGGCTTCTCACTATCTGAAAAGGGAGTTAAAAATAGAGAGAGAGAAGACTAGGATGAGCCCTGTGGGATAGGATTGGAATTAGAGGTTTCAGGATAAACCCTGATTTCTGTCGATATAAAGAATAAATAGGTACGTGGGTCGATAGATGGATGAATGATGTCAGGTAGATACTGAAGTAGACACAGATGCGTATATGCATATATTCTGGGCTGGCCAAAAACTCTGTTATGTTTTTTCCATAAAAGACACATTTTTCATTTTTCCCAATAACTTTATTGATTTGGATATTTTGAGTATGTTGGCTTTCTCCTGCTATTGGTCTCTACCCCTGGTAGAGGCTGGGGCGCTGCTAAACATCTCTCTGCATAAGACAGCCCCACAGCAAAAAATTATTTGACCAAAATGTCAAGAGTACCAAGAAACTTCGCAAACCACTTTTGACATGTCCAATCAGTCACAGCACCTTCTCCATACACTGCACAAATTTTTTTTGCATTTCAGTTGCATTTTTACCTTTCTTGAAATAATAAGGCATAAAATGCCAAAGATGTTACCTATCTTCTTCCATCTTCAATTAAAATGACTGCACAAAAATTTACCAATTTTAGTAAGTTTTTTAATGCACGCTAATGTGACAGATCTTATAATACAATCTAACAAAATTGTTTCAAATAGAGTTAAGACAACTAAGTGCTACTAGAGCCATATACAGAAAAACATAACGGAATTTTTGGCCAACCCAATATATACTGTGTGTACATGTAGTATATACACACGAGGACTGTCCAGAAAGTATCCAGCCATGTACTATGAAGATAGAGACCTTTATTGAAGAAGATACAAGATACAAGAAACATTGTACATAGGACAATGATGCTTTAGTCCCCTTCAAAGTAGGCACTTTGGGACCTCACACAGTTCTCCCAGCATCTCTTCCACTGTTCAAAGCACTCTGCCAAATTCTTTATGGGAACTGCCATCAGCAGCCCTGTTGTATTTTCCTGAATCTCATCAATGGTCTGAAGTCTCTTCCCTTTCAAAGGTGACTTTAGTTTTAGGAAAAGCCACTAGTTTCACCGTGCCAAATCTGGGCTGTAGGGGATACTGAGTACCTACAGGATTTGATTTTCACCAAAAAACTGCAGGAGACATGATGCGTGAGTGGTTACACTGTCATGATGAAGCTGCCAATCACCAGTGGCCCATAGCTGCAGCCGTTTTCATTGTACTGTAGCTCTCACCTGAAGAAGAACATTGAGGTGGTACTCCTTATTAATTGTTTGGCCTGGAGGGGCACACTCATGATGGACAACACCTACCCAATCAAAAACCCTAGTTAACACGGTCTCAATCTTGCTGAGACTGCTGTGCCTTCTTTGGGTGTGGAGAACCAGACAACTTCCACTGGGAAGACCAGGCCTTTATTTTCAGATCATAGACATAGACCCATGATTCATCTCTAGTTATGACCTTCTTGAAGAAATTTGGTTCATTAGTAGTGGTTTGAATCAAGTCATTAGCAACTGCAGCACGATGTTCCTTCTGCTCTGGTAGCAGAAGCCATGGAACAAATTTTGTCACAAAACATTTCATGCCAAGATCCTGTGTCAAAATCTCAGACACAGTACTTTTTGGAATGCCCAGACCAGCTTCTAGTTCTTGCACTGTCAGTCACTGATCTTTGTGGACTGCAGCCCATACACATTCAACATTCTCAGGTGTTCAGCTCGTTGCTTACCTTCCAGAACACGGATCACTCTCAACAGATTCTCGACCATCTTAGAGCATTTGTGCCACACTTTTACTTACACTGCACTCATTGCATTGTCCCCAAAAACCTTCTGAAAAATCCGAATGGTTTTCTCAGAGGAATATTCAAGCTTAATGCAAAATTTGATGCAGACTGATTGCTCTACTTGCTCAGTTATTTTGAATGCCACAGCCACACAGTATATACATGTTCACTCAATGGTGTTTACTGCCCCTCACTGACTAGTACAGTGAAGTCGTCATTGTTCACGCATGCACATTACAATCTACTCTACTTGGCTGCCAGATTACACTGATGTCATGCAAACCATTCTCATTATATTAACAATGCTGGACTTTTTCTGGACAGACCTTGTATAGTTCAGTAGCTCTGTCTACTGAAAGGGCCTAGAAGCAAGGAGGTGTAAGTATCAATGACCACACATAATACCCAAACCCTGGTCTCTAAATATCATCTGTGGGAAAAAGAAAACAGGAAAAGGAACCAGGGTTCCCAGGAGACATGGTTGATTCCAGATTCCAGGTTTGGGGTTGGGGAACTACAAAATGATTCTGAAGTATCTTATTGTATCAGAAAAGGGAACAATGAAAAATAATAGAAAAATGTCAAATGGAAAGAACCCAACTTGAAGGGACTTCCATGATCAAGTCTAGGATAACTTGAGTGTTAAAATAATGTGAATAATCAATTATAACCCACTGAATAAAACAGAAAATCCCTGAGTGCATACTGCTTAAATAAGTAAATAAGGTAGAAGGGAAAGCTCCTTACAGAGGAATGCCAAACAATAAATGTGAAAGTAATGATACAGTTAGAAGTGCACCATTTGGCCAGCACCACTACAATATAAACATCAGTGAACGCTGAAACTAGTGTGTGAAAGCTCAATGAGAAATAAGATGTCTACATAGTGTCAAAGACACTTACTGAGAATACTCATTAATGACTTCAGTGGGGAAACCTGGCAGATACGCCATTAACAAAGTGATGACATTCACATCACCAGTAATGGGACAAGTCGCTATCCTGGGCCTCTGGCCATGAGCTTTAAGAAGGATCAGCACCTCTCCTGTGGCTTTCCTGTCGAAAATGCAAAACTTGAATCTAATCATTCAAAAACACTAAATGAACCTAAAATGAGAAGCAGTCTATAAAATACTGGCCTCTGGTCTTCAAAAATGTCAAGGTCATAGAAGATATAACTAACTAACTAACTAAATAAATAAATGCCAAAGGAACTGAAACATTTACAGGAGCCAAAGAGATAAGACAACTAACTGTGCTGCATGGTTTGAAGAAATTTCTGGACTAGAAAAAGGAAGAAAACACCATTAGGGCAATTTGAGAAAACAAAATAAGGTCTGTAGATTATAGCACTGTACTGAAGATAACTGCTTAATTTTGATCACTATATTGTGGTTATATAAGGGAATGTTCTTGTTTTGGGGCAAACACACACTGAAGTATTTAGGAATAAATGAACATCATCCCTGCAACTTATCGTCAAATGATTCAGAGAAAAATTTTATGCACATATGCTAATATATTTTACACTATACACATAATGTACAGATATCAAAGAGAAGAGAAGAGAAAAAGAGAAGAATAAAGCAATGTGGTAAAGTGTTAACATCTGGGGAATCTGAGTGAAAAGCGTAAGAAAAGTTTAACTGTTGTTGCAACTTTTAAATATGAAATTATTTCAAAATAAATATTTTAACATTATAAAGATAAAAGATTAAAAATAGTAACTCAATAGTGGAACAGATTAATTAAAATACTACACATTCACTTCTAACTGCAGGTAACATGAAAAAATCCAGAGCTACATGTGTCGACAGAAACATGGCAAAAACATGGTGCGTGACACGGTAAGTCACACAATGTCATGCATACTACAGTATCGTTTATATAATTTAAAACACGCATGAAGCATTACTGTAAGTTATTTAGTGAAATCCTTATTAATTTTTTAACATGGGGTGACACATTTTCATTTTGTACCAGGCATCATAAGTTATGTAGCCCCAGAAATTTAATGTTTCTTTCAAGTTAAAAAAGGGTTTTTTTCTCAAGTTCATCTTAAGATTATTAGCCTGTGATGATACAACGGAAAACAAACAGTACTCTGCATTTCAAAGTTGAGTTGCCCTAAACTAGTGTTCAGTTTAAAAGAAAACCTCTCTGCTTTGGATATCCTTTCCTTGTCTGAATCCTTGGCTGTTACTTACCTGCTGAAACATGGCCCCTTCAAAAGTTTTCTTGAGCCACCCATGTGCAGTCCCTCTCTTCCTTCATAGCCCATCGCTCCACCTCCTCACCTATTCTGTTTTTATCACAGCACTTACTCTCAGAAATTCTATCATTTATTTATGCAGTTATGCATGTTATATTCTTATTAGAACATAAGCCCTGGGAGGTAAGGAGCTCTATATTCCTGTCCCCTACTATACTCCAAGGAGCTAAAAGAGTTCTTGGCACACACCAAGCATCTAATGTCTGCTGATAAAATGAATTTAGAATAAAAGGAAGAGACAAAAAGAAAGATTTGCAGAGATGGGAAGAGGCCCAAAAGTGCCTATGCTTTTACAACAAACTCAGAGCAAGATTTTCCAAGAGACTTGAGGGTGGCCAGGGACACCCAGCCCTTAGAAACCACATTCTCCAATCCCGCCCTCAATGAACAATCCAGGCAGCACTCCAGAACAGTTAGGAGCTGCCACTGGGGCAGCAACCTCCCACTGCTGTCCATTCTGGTCACCTCACATTTTCATATTTTGAAGAAACTGTGTGAGAATAGCATCCTGAAGAGGCCACAAGGCAAAGATACCTGCAAAGGTAAAGGCCTGACAATAAGGCCAGAGATTCCCTGGGGCCACCCAGGTAAGACTAGAATTGCCAGAGATCTCTCTAGAAGATGTGCACTTTTGTGTGCCTGCTCTTGTTTATGCTGCTCCCCACTTCTAAGACCCCCAACCTCTAGGCTGACATGAGCTTCCCTTCATGAAACCTGCCCTAACTAAAACTAGAGCCACCACTGGATAGAGGAAAGTTTAACAGAGCAACTGTTTGCCTGCCACACTGCAGGCCAGCGCAGCACGCTGCCTGACGTTAGGAACAGAGGGAGCCTGGCTGCCCTTAGCCTGAAGGGCCAGAGCTCAGGCACTGCTAACAGAGGGCCTGCCTGGAGGGGATACCATGGGACCTCAGGCTCCTCCCTCCTTCTGGTCTCCTCATTGGCTGAGCTCAACAAGAAGCTAGAGGCCAGAAAAGAATAATGGGTACTTACAGGTGGCTCTGGGACACTAAGCAGGAAGAAGAGGGGAGAACAGATCTGGGAGAGGCAAAAGGAAGAAACTCGAAATAGTCACAATGACCTCTCCCTGCTCTAAACATTTGGAACAAAGGGTACACAACTATATCCTCTCTTGCTTGAGTTCTGCCCTTGTTTCCTGTGTGTTGTCCTTCTTTTTGTGAACTAGACTCTATGCTCTTCAAGGGTAGGGGGACTTATTATTTTTCCTGTGTCCTCTAAAGAGCTTATCTTATCATATCATATCATATAGTCTCAATAATTTAGTGATCATACGGTGGGTTACTAGAAAGGCTGTCAGATTTTCTGATACTAAAAATGACCTAAAAGTATCAGAACTACAATTTTCTAATAATTTCTATCTCATTAATAGTAGCCAGAATTCTGCACCAACATGTATTTCTACATGAGATACAACACTTTATAGTAAGAAAAGTAAATGATGAAAGTAGTTTGCTATTTGACAAGGAAACTATATTATCTGCTCCACAAAAAGCCTGAAAACATTTCTGTGGGGTACTTATTACTTGGCCATTATATGAAAATATTACAGAAATAAAAACCCTAGGAAGAGAAAAAAATCCTAACAAATCCTTCCTTACAGGATTGAATAGTAACATGCTAGTGTACAATCAATTCTAATACAAAAAGGTGGGGGGACAGCCTTTCTCTTTTAGTGCAGTATTCTAAAGGGAATAAATAATTTACCGTTCTTTCAACCAAGCAATTCTCTCCTATTATTTAAAAAAATATGTTCTGGTTGTTGTTGCAAAACAAAACAGAGCTGGGTTTTTTGTTTGTTTTTTTCCTGGCTTGCCCTTTACATGGCTGTATATCTTTCGATTAATGAGCATGATAACTCAGAAGTCATAAAAAAAGTTTTCAAAACACCATCGTCCTTCTTTGGAGACAATAAGAAAAAGGCATTCAATCCAAGTTTGAAATATCCTGGGAATATTTTCGGCTATTTAAAATAATTTAAAATTATTTAAATTTGATGGCTTGTACAACACATTTATGTTCTTAAAAACTACTAACGAACATCTTCATTGCCCAATTCCTAGTTCCTCTGGAGGTCAAAATTACTGACCAAGTCACCACACACAATGTCCCACTCCTGCCTTCCACAAGGAGGGGCCACCATCAGAAAAGCATCTGTTCTGATGTCAGTGTCTATAATATTCATTGCTCCAATCTTTGATTAACAATCGGGATCGATCATTCACTCTTTCAGACAACCAATATTTATGATGTGAGATGGACATAAATAACACAAATCTGCATTAAATGACTGCCGAAGGAAGTACTAACCTGAAGAATACCTTACAAAAGTGGTATTTATTTAAGTGCGGTATGAAGGATAAGTCTTCCTTAAAACCAAGACCTAACAGAGCCAGCCCCCAATGGCAAACTTCATGTACATTTTAACCTCGTTTTCAAAGATTATTATGAAAAAGAACAACAGCAACAAAAATACTAAATTCTGTAGAAAAAGTTCAGTATGAAGACTAAACTTGGATATCTTAACCCTTTCTTTGTCACCCAAAACCACTTTTGCACAGAACCATTATATCTCCTTTGGCCTCACAGTGAAGGCAGTTTTCATACGGGCTATGAAAATGGCTGCCTTCATGCTTTAAAAAGCAAGGAGGTACTATTAATTCTCTAGTAATCATTACTGTTATGGTCTTATGGTACACCTCAAGTTACTGCCTGGTTTTTATGAATATAGACAATAATCATTAATTCCCCATAGTAGTACACATTTCCCTCCACTGTAATGTTCTCCCTCATAAAGGACAAGGATGGAAAACATTTGGGGAACCTAATTCTTTTATGAATGATCCATGAGCATAAAACTATTCATGTTTATCTCTTAAGTGTAATTACCATATTTCTCACATCAGTGCCCATGGCTGAAGACATCAATTAAAACTAATGTGTAATTTCATGTTTCAAATGAACTTAATTGTGTGAAGAAGATCTGTTGTGTGCCCTCCTGTAGATATCTTTTTCAGGAGATGTTCCTTTGCCCATCCTAGAAAGCATTGTGTAATATGGGTGGTTCCTTCTGTAAAATAACCCAGTGCTCTGGGCAGCTGCCATCAAAACAAGAGCAACCAAGTCTGTTCAGATTATTTCAGGTCTGATAAGTGAACTCTGCTCATATTTAGAAAGCTGATATCAAGTTCAACTTACCTAAAAGAACTTTTATAAAAATATTTTCCTTATTAAAAAAATTTCATGCTAATCCATATTTTCCCTACTAATACTTCCTTTAGGGCAAAGGCTAAAAGTAATGTAATTCTACAAATTAAACCCAAAGTAAGTAGAAAACAAAAAATAAGAAAAAAATGAATGAAATAGAAAGCAAATAAATCAGTAAGTCCAGAAGTAGCTTCTTTTAAAAAGTTGATAAAATTGATAACCATCTAGCAATAATGATCAAAATCTTGTAGTAAAGACAGAGAGAAAACAGAAATTGTCAATATTAAGAATAAAATAATGAATACGACTACAGACTATACAAAACTTAAAAGCATAATAAGAAAATAACATAAACAACTTTATGCTAATAAGTTTGACAACCTGGATGAAACAGACAAATTTCTTTAAACATACAACTTATTAAAGCTGACACAAAAAGAAATAGAAAATCTAAATAACTCTACATTAAAGAAGCTGAATTTGTAAATGAACAACTTCTCAAAAGAAAACTCTAAGACTAAATGTCTCCACTGTTAAATGCTCCTAAAAATTACTAAAAGAGATAATACCAACCATATACATTCTTTTAAAAAATAAAGAAGAAAATACTTTCCAACTCATCTTATTAAGTCATTATAATTCTGGTATACCAAAACCAAAGACATTATTAGAAAAGAGAACTATAGACCAACATTCCTCATAAACATCAATGTACAAAAGTGTAACAAAACATTATCAAATCACCTAGAAATATATAAATACACCATAATCTAGTACAGTTTATTCCAAAATTAAAGGATGGAAATAAATTAATGTAGCTGACTATATTAACAGATTAAGGGAGAAAATTCATATGATAATTTTAATAGATCCAGAAAAAGCATCTAGTATATCCATTTATGTTAAATAATAACCCATTTGTGTTACAACACCCATTTATGTGAAAAACTTTCAGTAAATTGGGATAGAAGAGAACTTCCTCAGCCTGTGATGGACATAAAAAAAATCTACAGCTATAAACAGTTAATAGTAAAATATTAAATGTTTTTACCTAAGGTTGGGAATAAGACAAAATGTCTGCTGTTAGCGTTTTGTCCAGTAATATTTTACTGGAGGTCCTGGCCAGTGCAATCCAGATAAGCAAGAGAAATAAAAGGCATGCAGACTGGAAAGACAGAACTAAAACTCTCCTTATTCAATGATGACACTGTGTGTATTTAAAAAGTCTGAATAAATATGTAAGAAAACAACCAGCCTGATAAATGAATTTAGCCATGTCACAGGAAACAAAGTCAACATACTAGCAATAATAACTGCTAAAACAATATTATTTACAAAAGCATCAAAAACTCAAATACTTGGGGATATTTTAACAAAAGGCATATAAGATCTTTAAACTAAAAACTCTCATACATCACTGGGAGAAATGAAAGAAGACCTAAATAAATAGCAAGATACCACGAACGCATACATGGAAAAACTCAATACTGTGAAGATGTCATTTCTACCCAAAGTGATCTAAAGATTCAATATAATTCCAGTCAAAATCCCAGCAGGCTTTTCTAAAAAGAAAATGCACAAAAATAAAATCTGAGACAATCATAGACCTTAATATAAAAGTTAAAACAAAAAAGCTATTAGAAACAATGAGAACAACACATCATCTCTGTAGTATTCATTCTCCCCAGTAATGCATAACATTAGTCTAATCATAAAAAAAATTTTCAGATAAACCCAAATTGAGGGTTATTCCGCAAAATTCCTGGAATAGTCATCAAAAGTATCAAGGTCATAAAAGATAAGGAAAGACTAAGGTTGCATTTGGGAAAAAACTAAGGACTTGTGATCACTAAATGCAACGTGGTATACTGGATTAGATTCTAGAACACAATAAGGACTTTAAGGGAAAAGCTGGTCCAGTCTGAACAAAGTCTGTAGTTTACTGAGTACACTGCACTGATGTCAGCTTCTTATTTTCAATTGTTGTGCCATGGTCGTGTAAGATGTTAACCTCAGGGGAAGCTGAGTGAAGGAAGGGCATTACAGGAATTCAATGCACTCTATAAACTCTTCTGTAAATCTATAATTATTTCAAGATAAAAAAGGTTTTAAAAGCTATTAGGAAAACATGTATAATATATTCATGATGCTGAAGTAGGCAAAATACCTTAGAGAAAATACAGAAAGGAATAAACATAAAAGAAAAATAACATGGATTTTATCACAATTAAAAATATCTGTTCATCAAAAAGTACCATCTAAAGAATAAACAGGTAAGCCACAGGATAAGAGAAAATATTTGCAATGCAGATTTCTAAAAAATGTCTTGTATTTTGTGTATAAAAAGTACTCTGATACCTAAAAAACAGCAAGAACACAATAAAAGACAGACAAAAGACCTGAAGAGATACTTCACAAATGAAGATAAGCAAATGATCAATAAGCACATGAAAAAAGTGTTCAACATCATTCTGTTCAAGAAATGCAAATTAAAACCACAATGAGATCCTTACTCTAACCCGTAAGTAAATGAAATAAATGAAAAGACAAACACCACCAAATATTGAAGAGGATACGGAGTAACCAAAACTCTTCAATATTGCTGATCAAGTATAAGATGATAAATCACTTTGGAAATCTTTTGGAGCAGTTCCTTAAAAAAATTAAACACATCTACTCTATAATCCACCAATACAAACCATGTTGCAAAAAGCCCTCTATTGCTATTTTATTCTTAATAACCCAAACCTAGAAATAGCCCAGATTTCCATGAAGGGATCAACCTACTTTGGCACATTCATAATAGAGGATTACCATTCAGCAATGAAAAAGGGGAAAAATAAATTACAAATGCAGTTTTTAAAATATTTATGATTTTTTAAAAATCCATAAATGAAAAGCACACACTTATGATCCCATCTCTACAAAATTCTAGAGTAGGTAAAGTCAACATGGTAACGGAAATCAGATCAGGATTTGCTTCTGGTGGCCGGGGAAGTGACTAGAAAGAGGCATGGGAATGACATGGTTTAGTTTTTGCATTTACTGTAATACATTGAAAGGTACACTTAATAACTAAACATTTCACAGTTCCTAAGAATTAAGAACCATTGTAAATTCTTAAGTTAACATGTTTTTTTTTCTTTATGTCTACACTCTTGCCTACCTCTGGGGTTGAAATAAACCTTTCCAGTCCTTCAGCCACTTCTCCAGGAATGGTGGTGAATATTTTTTTACTCACTTTTTTGGAGCTCTTGCCTAGTACAAGCTACTGCCCAACCAGGTGTACCTGAAATACTTCTCAAATGTCTGTACTACACTCATGCATGTGCCAGCCACTTCCAGCAATCCCATCTAGACCATCAACATATTAGAAACTTTTAAAAAGAACATAGATTTTCACCACCCCTTCACCTCTGGAAGAATGTTCTTAAATATATTTTATTGATTATGCTATTACAGTTGTCCCATTTCCTCCCCCTCCTTGACTCCCCTCCACCCTGCACACCCCTCCCACCCACATTCCCCCACTTTAGTTCATGTCCATGGGTCATACATGTAAGTTCTTTGGCTTCTACATTTCCCACACTATTCTTACCATCCCCTGTCTATTTTCTTCCTACCATCTATGCTACTTATCCTCTGTACCTTTTCCCCACTCTCTCCCCCTCCCACTCCCCTGTTGATAACTTTCCATGTGATCTCCATTTCTGGAAGAATTTTAAACAGCCATGACAAATGCAATATGTTTTGAGCAAACTCTTTTCCTCACCCCACAGGAAGCATGGTAGTAACCTGGCTTCATTCTAAATATGATGACATAGGGGAAATCTGAAGATGACAGAACTGGGGTCCTGTTTAACCTTGATTCTCCAGGATGTTCTCACAATTGCCATCTCTTCAAACCAAATGTCAAGTTGTTCAAAATTAAGTGGTTCTTTAGGGAGTTACTAGACAATGTACGCGAAGTCGATAAGGACTTCGGTCAGAACCACATTTGTGATGCTAACTGGGGTACAGATTGTCAATTTCCAGATGTAAGCTCTTAATGCTGAAAAGCATCTGGAATAGCTGGAAAGAAATATGCTTTGGGCTTAAGAATTAGCAGGTACTTTATTTCACATTCTACCCAAGTATTCTCAAGAGCCACAATTACACATTCTATAAACTTAGGAGCTAATTTGTATTTTTGCGAAAGGAATAATTAAGATGATTAGGATCTTCTAAAATCTAGGTCAGTAGAAAGTAAGGTCCAATGAACTCATTCAAAAGAAATAACGCAGGGAGAGAAGACAGTTATTCAATGGCATATAAGCATGTCTATCGTGCTGTGTAAGTCATCTGAAACAGATATTTTAAAATTTCTTGTTCCATAGTTTTTTTGTGATAAAAACTCAATTTTTCTTGGGGAAAAATACTGGCAAAATAGAAAATTTTTGTATCCTTGGTTTCTGACATTAAAATAGTTTTTAAAAAAGGAACGAGAATATGCTATGATCGACCCCATTACAAACGTACTGAACATACTGAATATGTTTATTGCCTCTATGCAGTCACACCATGGAATTTATTTTTGACATGCAATTCTTACAATTATAGTTAAACCAAAGTACAAAGTAAAATCAATTAACAGCTACACACAAAAGGTGAGGAAGTCCCACTTTAAGAACCATCTCTGCTTTCTGACTACGGAATGGGTGAGAGCGTCAGAGCACATGGCTTAGTGCGGGGTCTGCTGGGAGTAAGCATGCCCGTTAAGACACGACTTGCAAAACATGGGCATCAGATTTTTACCCAACTGAAGCCACTTCCTGTAAGTTTGTTGTAACATCCCTCCTTAAGCTGCCCTGCCCTGTCCTTCCTCCAAAAACCACTGAACAAGCATTGATTCCCTGCAGTGGACTGGGGATTGGGGCAATTTCTTTTACCCTGCTTCAGAGGCTTAAGTTCTTTTAGAAAACACACATATACACATACAATGCATTTCCTCCCAATTCAGCTAACACAGATTTTACATACAAGGTTCTATTTGTATGGCATCTCCTTTGAGTTTCTTTCTTAGTCCCTAAAGAAACTGACCTTCCTACTCACATCACAATTTGCATCTCTACTGTGGCTCTTACTTGATCCTGCTGAGATCTGTAGTTTACATGTAAGGTACATTCAGTGTACTCCAAGACTCTCTCTATTCCTCTTGAATTCTGCCCACAGTGTTTAGCACAGCACCTTGCATACAGCTAGTGACCACTAACTAACAGCTGAATTGCTGACCTTTTCATTTAAGTACGGAACCCGTCATTAAGAGCACTGTCATATTAGGAAGATGATGGAGTGAAAATCCTGCTTCTAATGATTATCACCATTCTTTGGTCTGTCACATTACACATAAACTCAAACTTCTCTTTAGCTTAGTTTATTGCTATAAACTCAACACTGATCTGGCAAAAATAGCAACATCACAATTACTCTATCACATGCTATGTTTCAGAGTTAAAAACTATTAAAATGACATATAAAACCCAAAATTTGAGTTCATCAACTTAATTTTCCTGTATCTACACACTCCAAAATGGGATTTCTATTTTATAACTACAGCATCAAATGCAAGTGGCAAATGGCTTGTTTTATTATGTTGATTACAATTTTTTTCCTTTTGTACATACTGATTCATTAAAATTTACTTCAGTCTTGGTATGAATAATCGACCTCTATTTTTTCAAGCTCAACAGTGGTATTTTCCTACAAAATATGTTTATTATTGTAGATGAATGCAAGCCCTTCCAAGGAATAATTTTCACTGTCACAGAGAATGATCTAGGAATTTATGTCTACTGCATTTGATCTCTTTGAGGTCAAAGTCTACATATTGATGTCTTGTGTTCTCAGCAGACAGCACAACACTTGGCACATAGTAGTACTCAACTGAAATCTGTGGAATGGATACTCAGTAATTCATCTTGGGCAGTGAAAGGATGACTCAAAATTGAAGACAGCATGCTGAAATCTCATCCTTCCACTGCCTTCAAGCTGCCTTTCTGTGCTTCCCTGGGGGTCCAGTCTCTTCATTTCTGTGGCTGGGTGGAGGGCAAGGTGGAGGGCACACACAGAGGAGGGCTGCAGACCCAGACCCTAACATTGGCTTAGCATACGGAAGACACTCAGTACATGTTTCAATTAGATGGCTCCCCTTGTTCTAAGGCTCACAGGCTGACCTTTTTTTCCCAGGAAGATTTTTTATCATCAGGGACTAAAGCAAGGTCTCACAACTATGAATCAGGAACTGGCAATGTTGGGAAGTGAGCCCATGTCCCCTTTTATAGGCAACTGTGCTGCCTTTGCTATCTTCTTAAATTTTAACACCTGCAAAGGCTGCTTATAGGAAAATGAAGTCATCCTTTGTACATACAGTAAACACTGATTGAGTCCCACCCAATTCAACTGTGGCAGGAACTGAGGATACAAAAATAAATAATTTGGCCTTAATCCTCATGGAGCTCCCTGCCATGGGGACACAGTCATAATATAAACCAATAAACACAATACCAGAATCCCCATACACATGCCTGGAAAAGAAAGAGAGCAAGCTGGAGAATGAGAAAGGCAAGTTCAAAGACACGGGTGCAAAAGCACTAAAGTAGAGGCAGGCCTTAGAGAGTGCAGTTCAGTTCCAGACTCCTGCAATAAAAAGAGTGCCACAATAAAGTGAGTAGTAATCTTTTTGCTGGTGGAGGGTCTTGCCTTAAATTTGTAAAATGCAACATCTGTGAAGCACAACAAAGCAATGAGCAATAAAACAAGATGTGCCTGTAATTAAAACCAAGCTCCTGATTGCACCTGCCATCCTCTACGGTGAGCGTGACGTGCAGAGCAGGAGCTGGGGCAGGCAGAGTTCTTCATGCTTCTCATCTCCCACACTGAGCTGTGTTCTGCTGTTTAAACAGACATACTTCCCATGCAACAAAGCCCCTAAACCCAAACCACCTACCTCACACATTATTAATTTATGTATACATAATATACACACCCATAGAGGACTGAATATATTAGAAAAGATATAAGCTGTTTTTATGAGAAATTTAAGGCCTCTCGAGGGCAGTTTGATTAAGTGCAATTTTCATCTCACACACCAAGGACCTAGATATGGGGGCAGGCCTGATGCACCTGCAAGGCTGCAGAATTAGAATTGGGAATGATCTATACTTTTATTATTCTACATCGTGCTTCAAAAACACCATACACACTAAATGCTTCCATGGACCTTCTTCTAGAAACCCAGTTTCTTTCCTGCTTATGTAAACAATTTTTAAAGATAAAATAAAGTTTCTGAAGTCAAACACAATCGGAATTTTGCCCATAATGTAAATCTCCAAAAACCCTAAACAAAAGCATTGTAGCCCAGCAACGTGGTACCAATCCTGGGTCACTTCTGAGTCCCCCACCAGCCCCTGGGGCCTCACACAGGCTCAGCCATAAGCTGCTGTGTCAGGTGGTACTAGGACTCTCGAGAGCAGCCTCCTGCTTCCTTATAGAGGAGAAGATGTGAGAACTGCCCCCTTCATCTTCCTCCTTCTCAGCATGCCCTTACCTGTGCAAGTCAACACATGTTTAGAAGTCAAAAGCTAGAAGATGAGCAATTAGACAGTCTTCCAAAGGTTTCCAAATGAATCAGAAACAATTCAGCCCCAAAGCCTCTCCGGTGCTCTAAACCTTAAAAATATTCAGCACCCTAATCAGAGAAGCATTGACTGTATGCTGAGAAGCCACAGAGCATGTGGGAGGCATTTCATGCCTCAGAGTCTATAAAGCTTTTGTGGGACAGATGTATTATGGACAAGGAAACTGAAGTTTAAGGCTACATAATTTCATGAAAACCTCAAAATGGTAGCTAAATAGCATTAGGTGTTTTTAATATGCACAATATGAAGCCAATTACCCCTCCTGGAACATGAGTTTCCTGAGGTTCTTTGTCCTCAGAGATATTTGCAAGTGGAGGCTGATATTCATAGGTCATCTTTGAGGAACATACTCACCCAATTATATTCGTATAAGTAGAACAAACTGGACTTTGTTTGCCAGTAGTATCAGGTGGAACTTGAAAGCTACTCCTGATAAAAGAATCTCTCTTCAAAAGCTCAGTAACTGTATCTGTATAAACTAAGTTAGGTTACTCTTTTTATCCTATCAGTTGGGGTAAATAGGGCCAGTTCTACTCATGCTTCAATAGGGAACACAGAAAGAAGCCAGAAAACGAGATACAGCTCCTCAGGCAGACCTTGGCGATTTGTGGGGTAAAGTAATACCACTGTTGTGGCTTGTGATGGCCCCGACTTCAATTCACTTGAACAAAGAATTTTATCATCATCCCAGCTCCTAGTAATCTGTCAAATGCATCCACATTAAGTTCAGCCCAACTCTCCTGGAGTTCTCACAGCCCTTGACTACAAGGTGTTGTGATCACCTTGCATAGCAGTGTGTTCCATACAAATCACATAAACGCTGCAGAATCCTAACTTCCGTGATTTGAATTAAATGCTGTACATTAAAGCTCCATTTTTTTTAAGTACAAAAAGCATTTTAGACCAGTTTCACTCATTTCAGGCCATTAAGTAATTGCATGCATAAATAAAAGTAACTATTATAACAAAGTAACTATTATAATTTATAACAGTTACTTTTGTTGTAACTATTACTATAGTTACTATAGTAACTATTATAACTAAAACAACCAATTGTATTACATAATCAAAATTACGTCTCTAGATCAACTCAGTTCAAGAAGAAAAAACACATTCCTCCATTTTATCATTAAGTCTGACTGCCCACCTTTTTCAGTAATTTTATGCTGACCTCAGTTATTTTTTTAATGCACCTAGTTTCTTGTTCCCAGGACTTCTCATATTAATCTTCTGAAAAAACCACATTACTCACAGCACATCTTCCTACAGAATAATGCCCTCTTAAAACAAAGCATTTTCTGACATCACACTGCATTGCCCTCACTTGGTTTAGATTCAAGTTCATAGTGCAGTAAAGTAAAAAACAATTCAAAAAAATTTTAAATAAATGTTTTGAACATAACATTGTACAACCAAAACAACTTTACAATAGCATTCCAAAACAATGAAAAAGGCTGGAATGCCAGCAGATGTCTGAGCATGAGTATCATTTTACATATAGTTTGACATTTTCAGTGAAAGAGAACCAAGGATAAGTACACTATCAAACACTTAGAATTTTAATTTTTTAAAATGAACATCTGACTTTATTATATGTTTCAAATTCAGGGGAAAAATCCTGGGACATTAAAATAAATAAACCACTTTCAAGATTGTACAGAGATTGACACCAGCATCTCGAAACTTAAAAGAGGATGCTAACCAACTCTGGGCTCAGGGAGTGTTCAATGCACTGCAGGTGAGGTCCACAAGACGAGTTCGGTTTATTCGAACCCTGTGGCTGCTTGCCAAGAAATGATTAAAAATGGCTCATATCTGAAGAATGAAACAACTTTCAAGCTTCTTTTGCAAGGACAGGAATCTGTTAACAAGACAGACAAGCAGAGCTGAACAAACAGTGGGCCCTCACGAAGGACCTTGCAGTGCTCATAGTAACATGAGCTCCAAGTTCACAGTGAACCTGAGTCCATACTGTCTGTCAGCTGTGTCTTTGGCGTGGCCCTTCTCAGTCTTAGAGTCCAGGCTGAGCCCTGACTCCAGTCATGAATACCATGTGATCATATAAATGTGCCAGAAACTTGATTTGAGAAGGAAGAAAAAAATTCTTTGGTAGGTGAGGTAGGCTTCCTCCCTCCTTTCTCAATCGTTCACATAACTCCTATACTTCTGTACTCTGGGACAAACTAGGCTTCTGAACAAGGTGATCTGTAACCAAGGTTCAAATCTGTCTGTGCTGATTAATGCCTGTGCCTACTATGCAAATCTATGGGAGGATTGAGAGGGCTGGCCTAAGGGCTTTTATATTTCTTCAAAGCATCAGCCACTAATGTACTAATTTTACAAGGACCCAGGAAGTTAGCCTCAAAACAGAAGCTCAAGTACCTGTATTTTCCAATCCATGATTCTCAGAGACCTGCTCCATTTCTAAGATACTTTTATGAGATGAGACAGGGGTGTATTTTTTAAAAGCACATATTTACAATGGTGCTCACAGTACATCGAGGGTGATTCAGTAACCTGACTAAACTTTTACATGCTGAAATTCCAAGAACCACTAGTTTAAGATTTGGAATTGAAATTTCACCTGAGATCTCTCAGAAAATGCAACATTCTAAAGATTAAAGGCTTAGATATGGCTTGGAACTAGTTCCTTGGAAGACCCGTCAAGGAAGCAATGCACTTCAACTAGAGGTGGTGGTATTTATGTTAAGCATTTGAAACACAAGAGTTGACAGCTGGCGGAAAAAAGAATTAAAGGTGGGTGGAGGTATTTAAGAATAGGACTGTCCCGAGAGGGGAACAGGCTGCAACTTCAGTGCCAACCCCAGATGAGCATCATGACCTTCCTTGGCCCCCATGACTTCCTCTGTGCAGTGTCCACCATGCACTCCCAGCTTAGGGCACCAGTGTCTCTGGGCAGCCAGTCGGTCCTGGACACTGGTTTAGAGCCACAGCACAGGAACTCAATGGGGCCATACACATAAAAAACACAAAGCGAAAAATGAAAGCCCTGCCCAAAGTTCCCCCATCAGAAGTCGGGCTTAGGCTGGACTTCTGATGCTGCTTCTCCAACATACCACGGAAGGGGACAGTGACCGAGTGTTGTCTGGATCAAATGTGTGGTCTCGTTTAGTTCCATGGTTTGACATTTATACTGACCCATTGAGTGGGTATTTTCAGGTCTAGAAGGGGAAATATGTTGTTTATATAAAGGTCTGGATATTGGAAAGTTTGTGAGAAGCCTCCTCTGTGACCCAGCATATAGAGATACAGAGGCAATTCCCTCAGACCTACAGAGCCTCCAAGGTGTGGCCCTCACGGTGTCTCACAGGCAGGTAAAGATAACCAAAGCAAATCACCTGTCAGGAAGCAGAGAAGGAATGTCCTATAAAACCTCCACTTATGGGATAGGCTAAGAGATGCCTCAGTATTTAACTCAACAGTGAGAGTTGCACTGAACCCAGACACAGTAAGAAGGTAAATCCAAGTGGACTTTCTAGACACCTTGTATTATAATAGACGTTTGCAAACAACTGATTACTGTGTTACTAGTCCCTCTTCTCCTTTGACACAGAAGGGAAGTAGCTTGCTCTCCATTCCTCAGACCCAGGTGGGAAGGAGCACTTCCAAACCCCACTCAACCCTGACTCACAACTCCCTCCTTGGGCAGGAGGCCATACCCTATTACTGCCTAAGGGACAAGGATCAAGGCACATGGCTGAGCCTGGTCTTTCAGGATCTTTCCATGAAGATAGTGCACTTCGTTGCAGTCTCCTGCCATGCAGGAGGCTGAACCAGCTGGACTTGCCCCTCAGGAGAAGCTGCAGCTGTGTTACTCATGACCCAAGTCCACTGCAACTGGCACATTTAATACTGGGATCGATGGCGATGTTCTCTGTTCCCCTTTGTCAGCTGATATTTCAACCTACATTTGACTCATTTTTCAATCAGTTCTCAATTCAAGAGAGAAATAATCAAGTATGTATGCACACCTCCTAACACCCCAACACCTTTATGTCTGAAAAACAGAGGTCACCTAATGTGGTTTTTAATTTTTTATTGCATTTTTCCATTACCATTACCCCCTTATACTTCCATCCCCCCAGCAATCACCATACTGTCATCCACATCCATGAGTCCACTCTCCTTTCTGCTCGATCTCTCCACCCTCTAACCTCAATAGCTGTCAGCCTGATCTCTGTCTATGTGTCTGTCTGAATTTTGCTTGTTCAGTTTGTTCATTAGATTCCACATATGAGTGAAATCATATGGCATTTGTCTTCCTCTGACTGGCTTATTTCACTTAGCATAATGTTCTCCAGATCCATCCATGCACAGGGCAAAGCATAGGGATGGCAAATGACTACTGTCCCCTCCAGCATAAGTGGCATTCTTTCCTCCTGAATCATGAAGAACCTCAGAATCCCTCTCAGTATGGTGTTCATGGGGTCAGCCACCACCAATAAATTGCCACTGCAGCATGAAATATAGCCTATTTGTTATTCTAGATTTTTGCATATTGGACACTGACTTTCTGAAGAACTCTATCTTACTATTCTTAGCCAGACAGATTATCTGTGGCCATCACTCTCAACATTCATTCATTCATTCACTGTACAAATATTTATTCATCAGTTTATAACTCAAAT
>PVKM010020882.1:0-23027 GCA_004027735.1 Carollia perspicillata
TTTAAATCCCAGATCATTATTGTTTTTAAACTGTGCATTTTAAAAGAAATGAGGACTTGGGGAGGAGAAAGGAATTCCTTTAACCCAGAGGGTCAAAGGGGGTCACCGAGGGGACAAAGGCGCAGGAAAAGGAGGCGATGGGGTGGAAGGCTGCCATGCGGGGCAGGACCGAAGATCTGAAGTCCTCTACTGGGAGGTCTGGTGGATGCATTCAAACACCCTCGAGTCAGCCCCGGTTAGCATCAAGCTTGCCATCCAGCCTCTGACCACGGCTTACCACCTCCTTTGGAAACCCGGGAGGCCTACCCCACAGAGAGGCCAGGCTGCAATGAAAAGAAACAGGAGGGCCTCTGACGCCAGAAGGGAGCAATTCCAGCCTTCAGCCCAGGCGGGCTTCCTGACTCTCAGGGAGGGGTCAGCCTCGGAAGGACTTGGAGCTCGCCTGAACTCGAGGAATCAGGATCAGACTTTGATGTGTGACTTTGAAAGGCAGCCCCAGCCCAAGGCAGGTGAATCTGGGCAGCCAAGAACAAGGGCTTCTTTGTGGCATTCAAAGTGACCAGAAACCTGCCTGCACATGCGTGTGCCTCACTGGGCCAGGTGTCGGGGCCTTTTCCTAGCTCCTGGCCCTCTGCTCTTTCTTGGGGACCATGTTGGGTTGGAAGAGATGTTTAATATTCATGAGTGTGATCTCCGCTTGAAGGGAGTGCGCCCTGAGGGAAATTGAAATGTTAAGCAAGTGAGGGATATAGATCTAATTGTATCCTCTTCTTTTTCGGAGAAAAGTAACGTGCTTAAAATAAGATGATGGATAGGCAGTCGGGATGGAAACCCCACTGCCCTAGCCTGCGGAACAAATCCAGTTGGTGCTCTAACATACACAGTCAGAACCACAGAGGAGATGGTGCAAACTGGCTGCTGGGTCACATCACACCTCACCCGTTCACACACGTATTGATGCCTGCTGTGTGCCGAGCACTGTGCTAGCTGCAAAGAAAACAGCGGTGAACAAGAAAGGCCAGGGAGACCTGGGAAATGACACTGGTAATTACTGGAAAACAATCGTTGAGAATGCCACCAAGTGGAACTGCTTGGAGGTGTAGAAGTGAAGGCCCTCCTTTACATTGAGGGGTCAGCAAAGGCCTCCTTGAAGACATGACATTTAACCTGAGGCTGGAAGGCTGAATAGGAAGTGGACAAATTAGGGAGAGGTGGAGCAGGGTGACAGGGTGAGGACTGCAAGAAGTTGAGACCGTTAAATCCTCCAGGCGGGAAAGGGCTTTTGAAGAGGTCAGAGAAAGTCAGCATGGCCGGGTGGTAGTGCAGGAGAGAGAGAAGAGGCCGGAGCCCTGCAGGCTGTAATCCCTCAGGTCCTCAAAGACCATAGTAAGGCTTGTTCATGGCATGGAAGGAAAAGAAGGTGACGTTTCCATGTGCGTTCTGCACTCAATGCCAAGCCTTGCACTAGGCATAGTAGATAATTGCACATTTGCATAGACCACGGAGCAGAAAGCTACTCTCCTGGCCAAACCCAGGCTGTTTGGGTAGGTGAAGTTTGATCAGAAGGACACTATACCCCTTAATTTAGATGTTGGCCACTAACAAAGACAGAGGTGAACAGTTCCAACAAAGATCTTGTATGGCCCCCCACAAAGTCAGAATATTTACCATCTGGCCCTGGAAAGAAAAAGTTGCTAAGCAGCTGCTGGCCGTGATGTGTGAGTGTCTAGGTGGGTGGAGGAATGTCCAGTCAGGGAGCGATCAAGGCAGATGAGAGACGGAGGTGAGGCTGTTGCCTCGTCTACCTTGCTCCTGAGCCTAGGGCAGCGCAGCCATCGTGGTGTTGGCTCCTCACCGGTTCTGTTTGCACGTCAGCTTTCCTCCGCCTTGAGGGAAGGTGTCACCCTGTCCATCCTTGTGTCCCCAGCATCTAGCTCCAGGCAGTCACTGGATGGTATACTGAACCAAAGGACACTTTGAGGCAGAAAAGAGTGGCCGGAGGAGCCTAAGCAGCATAGCACCTAGAGCCTGAGCAGCGCCCTGGACCCTCCCTGGGACGTAGACGAGAGCGCATTCATATTTTTGGAGAACCTGCTGCATGGTCTCTTTTCGCGCTCACAGCACCCCTGGCAACCAGGCATGAGTGTCGCCACTTTCTGGATGACACAAGAGAGCCCCCACACGTTGAAGTGACTTTTGAGAAAGTGGCCTCCATTCAGTAGATATTTGTGGAGCGGGAAACCACCCCAAGAGGAACAAACCTTGGGGACTGCCACATGCCATGCCGGGCCCACAGCCACTTGACCCTCCGCTCTTGACCTTCACAAGACTGCAGGAAGGTGCGTGCTACCCGCCTTTTACACAAGGAGAAACTGAGGCTCGGACAGATGAAATGACTTGTTCAAAGCAGGTGATCATTACCTGGCAGAGCTGGGATTTGGACTAAGATCCGCCTGACTCCCAGGCTGGAGGAGCCGGTGTCCTCCTCCAACATCCCAGACCTTCGGAGCCAGTGGAAGTGCTGGGTGTGCATATCGATTCCCACCCCTCTTCCACCTCGTCATCCCAAACAAGAGTCAGAATAGTAGAAACAGCTTGTTCTTAACTTAATTAATTTAATCCTTTTTTCCTATTAACTCCTTTGCTTAATTGCATTGACCCTATGAGGTTAGTTTTAACATTTTTGTAGCTTTATAGATAAGGAGAAAGCACAGAGATGTTAAGTAATTTAACTCAAGGTTCCCAGTAAGGAATTCTGGCTCTGACATCTGACTCTTAAGCCCTTGGGCTGAACTACTAATTTATGCTGCCTCTTGATCATTAAGGTTATCTCATTTTTTTTTAAGTGTACTCTCCAGAGCTGAATAGCCTTCCAGCAAACAGAGAATGGGAAGGGGAAACAATAGGCTCTGCCAAAGGAACCTCCACATGACAAAAAGATCCCAGGGTCTCTTTAAGAAACACCGTCTGAAGTGTTTGTTTACAGATCATTAACTGCTTAACAGAGGAAGAAACTAAACTCAACTTTTCCTTGGCCGCCACTGATTAAATACCAAGGAGAAATTAAGATAAAGCAAATCTGAAATTACAATAACTTTTAAGGTTTTTCCATTTTAATTTGCCAGACTGAGACATAAAAGAGGCCACGCCCAGCGGCTGCAGCCCTGCTCACAAGCACTAGCTCTGTCCTTCAACCACGGCGATGGGGTCCTGCAAAGATAGCCGAGGCCAGTCTCACACTAGGTGCCTGTAGGAAGCACCTGCTGCACACAGAGTTCCATGCTAGGCAGGATGCAGATGGGGGAGATGCGCAGGAGCAGAAGCCCTTCGTTGGAGGACTTCGGAGGACAGTGGTCACTAAGGTTATGCAGGAATTGGTGTGAGGGGGACACAGGGAGGGGTGGGAATGCCCCTGGTGGAGGGTAGGGGAGCCTGTGCCAGCTTCCTAGACAGCAGGGCTCAGCAGGACCAAGTGCTGTGCTCTGCTGCTGGAAAGGTCCAGGATGGCAGGACGCTAGGAGCAGTGGTTTAAGGTCCGTCTTGCCCCCAAGTGGGTGCTGTTCAATGGCCCACAAAGTGCTCTTGGCAAACCCACCTGAAGAGAAATCAGTGTGAGTTTGGCTTTCAACACCAGTCAGAATCCTGGTCCAAATTATCCATATGATTTAACTAAACTTTTCAACTGCCATTGGCAAGACTGTAAAAGGTCCTGGCTAGAGCTGGTCTCTCAGTTCAAGAGTCCAAAATCACTTGTATAACTCAAGGTCAGCCTCATTGCCAGTGAGAAGGCTGAATGGGAGTTTGGAAGCCCTTGACTCTCCCATTTGTCTTCATGCATTTTGCCAAGAGAACTCCTAAACGGAGAGAGCGAGAGAAGCTTATGAACCTGACCGAGAAGCACAGGGGTCAGGCTTGGCCTCTGGAATGCCTTTTTCCGTCTGAGACATGCGAGTGATGTTCTGGACTCCATAGGATAGCTATGACACATTCTCTCATTCATTTACGAATTTATCATATATTTATTGAATGCCTTTTATGTGTTGGTCCATGTCAGGAACTGAGGATGGACAGATCTGTGGCACTTGGGACAATTCCTGTCCTTTGGAAAGTGACCCAAGAAATATTGATTTTGTAGCTATGAAAAATAATAATGCAGTTCTTGTTCACAAGCAGAGCACTCCCTGTTCCAGAAAGAGAACAAGCAGAAAGTTGAGAAACATTCAGGAAGCAGCCATAAAAGGCATTCTACTAAATAACATGATTCCATACATGTATTTTAATATTTTTCTCCTTCAACTTACCTGGCTCTTTCTTGAACTTCTGAACTCTGGGGACCTCTGAAGTCTTGTCTTCTTCCAGTTTTCCTTACCCTTCCTGGCCGGCCACCCCTACACGGACCTTCTGCCCACCCTTTCAATATGAGCACTTTCCTAAATTCCGTAACGGGCCCTTTCCAGCCCACGCTCTCTCCCTGAGCCCATCATTTAAAACCCAAGGCTCCCAAATCCCTGTGTTCAGTCCAGGGCCTTTCTCGGGCCCTCTGGACCTGTTCCTCTAGTTCGTCTACGGGATGCCCACAGGTACTCAGAGCAGCAAGCCGGACACAAGGCTTACCATTCTCTCCCCAGATGGCTGTGACTCCAGGTTTTTTTAGCCTCGACTGGTGGCGCCACTAGCCAACCAGACACTTACAGGAGAAGCTTGCGAAACGTCCTTAACTCGTCGGTCTGGGTCATTCCCCACTTCACTTTGAAAACATTTCCCTCCCCAGTCAGGCTCTCCTCTCTCTCCCCACCTTTACGGCTCTGAGCGCACTTCCCCATTTCAGCTCCTGCCTGGACTATGGCAGGACAGCTTGAACAGGTTATCGTTTCCCATCTTTGCTTGCCCCTACTGTCTGTCCTCCAGTAGAGTCACGACAAGCTTCATAAAATGCAGTGTCATTTGGCCTCTCTCCCTTGGAAAGTGTAAGGGGGCTCCACATTGCCCTGGAGAGAGATCGAAATCCCTTACTTTACTATGGCGTCGAGGCTGGTGTGGGCCCATCAAGGCAGATGCACCTTACACTTCAGAATCTTCTGGGCTTTGCACCTACTACCCTGCTTGGTGCTTCCTGTCACTTGCTGTCTGAGCTCCCCTTCCTGGGATGTATCCCCACCAGTTCCTCCTCCACAGAGATTCAGCCCAGGTCCCTCCTAAAGGAAGCCTTCCAGTTGTGAGTAAGATTGAGGTGGGGGTGGGGGTGGGTCCCTCCTCTGTGTTCCCACAGCACGTTGCACCTCAGAGCCAGTAATTTTCTTACTTGCCCCTCTCACTCGACTCTGAGCTCCTGGTGCGCTGAGACCCAGTTTAAGTCATCTGATTCCCAGGGTTTAGTCCAGGACCTGGTAAATAATTTGTGGCTCAATAAATACAGACTATGAGTGAAGGAAGGGTATATTTCTAAAGGGGTGTTTCTTAAGGATAATTTCCTTAAGTTTTACTTTTCAGGCAACACAGTGAAGTCGAGCTTTGTTGGTCTTGAGAGTCGGAGGAGCCTCGGTTTGAATCGCATACTTTCCACCTCTCAGCTGTCATCTCAGACCAGTGTCCCAGTGCCAGTGGCAGCTGAGAGTGCTGGTTTCATGCGCAGGCTTCTGAGCTGGGCTGCTTGTGTTCAAACCCCCATTCTGCCACCAAGTGGGGCGGGGGCTACTCTAGTCTGATTTTACCTTCCTGTTCAGGGGAAACCGGCTCGAATCGTAACTGTCCCCCTTTCTCTCAATGCTGACTGTGGTCACAACTCTTTGACATGGTCCAAATGTTTTACAACATTAGAAGAAGAAGTGGGTAGACCCAGCGATGCTGGAGGGTACTTAAATCACCCCACAGAACTCTCTGATAACCCCAAACTCAGCTGCTTTCAACATGAAGTCCTGGTCCCAGCCAGCTTCCTCTTGGGAACAGAGCCTAATTAACTACTAGCTGGAAAGGAAGGCAGGTAGGCCACCCCCCAGGCAGAGAATTCTAAAGGAAGTGGATAACTGTGTAAATAACACTGCTTTAAGGGGCGTTTAAGCCACTGCTCTTTGTTAAGGAAATTGATGGTTTTGTAAGTACTGCCTCTGAAGGGAGTGCTTGAGCTGAAGGTTCCCCAGCTCCCCTCGTAGATCCTCTAATGGACTGTGGGCCTGGAGGCTGGGCCCCTGCCTATTCAATCACTTGCCAACAAAAACTCAGATTCCACTTTAACAAAATGAAAAGCGTTTCACCGAAACGTAAGTTACTGAGCCTGTACAGTTTAACTGGCACAGGGTAGCAGAGACAGATGGCTTCCTTTAGGGAAAGGGAGACTCCTGATCTTTTACAGAACCTTTGTTCACACTAGGCACGGAGCTAGGCCTTTTCTGCAGGGCTTCCCATTTCTTCCCCCTAACATCTGGGAAGACCGTCATTACCTCCCCAGCTTGCTGAAGAGCCGACGGGGACCCAGAGGTGAGGGGAGCTGCTCACTGACATCCAGCTAATTTGTGGAGAGCAGGGATGTGACCACAGCTCCATCAGACCCCTGAACCCCCGAGTACCACAACGCTGCAGGGCATCTCAGAGAGGACCAGATCAGCTGTTTCATTAGATTCCCCACCCCGCCTCCGTATCCACATCTGCACACGAAAGACATGAATAGGCAGCATGGGTGGACGGAAGAGAGTGGATTTTGGAATCAAGCTGATCGGGATCTCGTTTTTGCTTTATTCACCTCTTTAAATAGCACTTTCTGTGTCTGTGAAATGGGGATGATAACACCAAACACACAGAGTTCTTGCAAGATGAAGTGACATGACGTATTTGGAAGTATTTCACATGGTGCCCAGCATGGACCACATCATCCAATTATTCACTTAGAAAACATACTTATTACATGGGAGCCATACTTTTAATTGGGGAATTAGATGATGCTTTGGAAAAAGATGGAAAGGTGCAACTAGCCCTTGGGGGGTGGATTGCCAGAGAGATTTTCCAGAGGAGTGCCTGGTTAAAACTATGGGCAGAAGATGAACAGAGACTCATCTCAAGAGAAGCTGGGCTGGGAATTTGAAGGGGGGGACACCTGCAGAAATGGGGAGGTGAGAGGGAATATGGTGTGGTGGTCAGGAAGCGGACACAGTTCCAGCCTGTCTGGAGCTGAGACGGAACTGCAGCAGCAAAAGCAAGAGCAGGCTGCAGAAGTCGGCAGGGCCCACCGTCGTCAAGCCTCTGTCGACAGATGCTGAATGAAGAACTCTTCTCTTCTGAGTCATTCAGACCCATTCCACTTTCAGAGCAACTGTAGTTTATTAGAAGAGTTTTGTACCATGTCCCCTCTGAGCCTTCTCTTCTTTAGGCTAAGCATTCCCATACCCATGTGAACATTGCATCATGATGGGTGCCCACTGGGGCCCCAGAGGTCATCAGTGCCTTAGAATTGGTCTGTCCAGCCATCTGCAGGACCAGGGGACACTCTAACCTCTGTTCTGTCATCTGCAGTCCATGATGCAACCTGCAATCTCATGCTCTTGTTTGGGCAAATACCTTCTCCAGTTGGTGGAAACTGATTAGAAAGTGACCACAATCCTTAGAACTTTTTTTGAATATGAACAGTTATGGTCACCCTTATCATCTCTGATCAAAATGCAGTGGTTCTGGTAGATACCAACTGTTCCAAGTTAACTCTTAAGATTTAGGACCAATTTTTCCCTCCTTTCCTTTCTCCCTTTCTTCCTTCCTTTCTCTTTTTCTTCATCCTTTCCTTCCTTGCCCTTCTTCTTTCCTTATTGAGAAGAGAGAGCCATAGGCTCACATTTCTGTAAGAACAAAATAGAGTTTAACAGCACACATCAAAGAGCACACAGATTCAGATGAATATAAAATCCCCCCCCCCAGGACAGAACAGCAGCCCATTCACTGTGTGAGACAAAGGAGACTCACCCGAGTGCTGGGCAGTCAGCCTGGGGACTCCACTCCCGCTCCTCAGAGGACTGCAGCACCTGCTGCCGACGTGGGGACGGAGGGAGGACTCTGTGGCTTGAACGCCTCGTCCTTTGGACTTATCGGAACCTTATGCCAAGAGGACAGTCTTCCCGGCGGGCCATGCTAATCAGAGCTCAGGGTTGGGAAGATCCGTTTGGACACTAGTTCCTTGCACAGGGTCCCTTCTGAGAGCCCCCCACACTGCCGTCACCTTAGTCACAACCAGCTGTGCCAGATAGGCTTGGTTTTCACATGGTGCCCCAGCTCATCCTGGATTCCTTGGCTACTCATAACGTAGCACCCATTTGTCCAAAAGTCTGTCTTCTCTGGAAACTTAAGGATGTCTAAGCAGACGGGTGGGGCAGCTTGTTTTTACTGAACTGAAGCATAGATACGCACATGCGTATACACTGACTTACTTGAAGGCACTGTTTTTCTTTATGCTCACATGCATGTGTATTACACAGACCAATTCCTATTTGATCCTGCGTGTTTCCAATATTTATAAAATGAGTCTTATTTAGTCAGCAAAAACCCCTTGCCCTGTAATGATTAACTGTGCAGCATTCAACGCGTGACTTAACCTTTCTGAGTCTTAGTTATGATATTTGCAAAATGAAGCATGAGGACTAGATAATTTCTAAAACCCTTGCAGTGCTAACCCTTCATGTGTTCACTCACTCAACAAATACTTTCTGATGGTCTTCCGTGTCCTGGAATCGAAATGTCATGGTGAGCAAACAGCCTAAGCGTCTGCTCTCATGGAGCTGTTACTTTGTTTTAGAATGCAGTGCTCAAACAAGCTTTTGAAGAAGCAGTATAATGCCATGCAAAAAATAAAGTAGACCAGTGAGGGAGAGAGGGAGACCACAGTGAGAACAGCGTGGATAGGAAAGGTCTCACCAGGCAGGTGATGGTTGAGCCGAGACTCAACAGTGAGTTGGAAAAGCTGTTTCGTGATTGGAGACATGAGTTCTTCTAGATTGTAGCTGTGATACAAATATGCAAAAAACAACAACATGTTCGAGTATGTTCCATAACATCATTTCCCTTGACCCTTACAGCTGCTCTCTAAAATGGGTAGGAAAAGTAATTCTGTCATATGTTTAATAGACAAAGCAATGGAACCCTTATTTTGTGGCCACTGTAGAATTCATTATGGTGCTGAATTTCGTCCCCTCCCCGCTACCAGGAGACAGTACCTGAGCCCAAGAGAGACCCAGCTAAAAACCAGTCAGGGCTTTGAACATTCTTTTCTATTGAATCTATTGTCATTTATTAGGATCACTATCTTTGCTTATCATCTTTTTAGGCCATTCAAATAACTATACTCAATTCAAGGTGATGTCAGTGTATTTTCAGATTCCAATTCATAAGATCATCAAATCTCTTTATTAAATTTCAGTCTAGTATGCACCACATTTTTAACCTAGATATTTCATTTCTTTGCAAATTCAGTTAAGAGAGAAGAATAAAACAATATTTAGGACAGATGGTGAGTCACAGTGTCTCACAGGAAAAAATATTGTGGGATGGTTTAGATAGAATTGGATTTTTTTCCACTAATGTGTGCTTGAATTTGTAATGTGATCTCATTCTAATTAATATTTTTATTTAAAAAATTTCTGTAGTACGTTCTGCTGAAACAGATTCAAATCAGGTTGAAGGCATCTTCAATACAGTGAGTAGCAGGTCCTGAAACTCTAAAAGAAGTTCGTTAAGTCATTCTTCACTGAGTATGAGATTTACTTCTGTGAGATTGACATTGTCCTAAGCATTAGCGGTGTAACAGAGGCCAGCCCAGAAATAACTCCCAGCCTAAGAGCTGTACATATTTATTTGTTTATTTGTTTATTCTGCAACAGCAGTCACAATATGGCAAGGCAATTTCCTTGATCCTAAAGAAGGAAGTGCACTTTCAGACATGCTCCCATAAAACTTCTGTCATATTGGGGGAGGACACAATCGAATAAAAATTTATTGGTAGACTATGCATAATACTATGAAGGAAATAAATACGTGGGTGCACTGCTTTCTCATGGGGGCAGGGAATGGGATGTGTGCTTACTGTGTAAGTAGACAGGGTTCTTCTTTGAGGAAGTAATGTTTGAACTGAGCCATGAATGATGAAAAGGAAAAGACTGTGAGAAAATCCAAGGCGAAAGGATTCCAGCTAAACAACATGTGCAAGCTCCTGAAGCAATAACAAGTTTTGGCTTGTTGAATAAAATAAAATAAGGACTCCTGGCTGCGTAGAGCAGATTTCTAAAAGAGCAAATTTCTCACGAAAGGGAAGGAAACTGAACTGAGTTCCCTCTTGTCGGGAGAGGGTGGGTCGAGATGGAGAAACCAAGCTGCCCAGTGCAGTCCCACTGTCCACCAGTCACCACTTGTGTTGCAACAACTTTCCCTTTGCTCTAACACCCAATGTAAAAAAAAAAAAATGTTTCCAAGAGTGAAGTGTTTATATACATCAGAGGTGCCAAGTTTTAGTCATTCATTCATTCATCTGATACTTATTGAGAGTCTGATAGGTTTTCACAGTACCCCTCCCGATGGGATGCATTATTATCAATGTTACCTAGCTACTACATGGGAGGCAGGCTGCAAGGTGATCATTTGACTTCAGATTCTTTTCAACACCACCCACTTGGCTGCCAGCAGAAAGCATTCAAGAAGCACCAAGTAAATGGACGTAATGAAAACAGGAAGGCCAGTTTTGTTACACTGTTTTGTTGTTGCTGTCTTTGTTTTTCCTGGCCACACATTTGTATTCCATTCCTCACCGCGTTCCCTTCAGTGCGTGGGGCATGACAGTAGAGAGGGACAGAGAAGTCCCCAGATAAAGACTGGCAGATGGAGCTGTAGGGCCCCTGGGATTCTACAAGAGAAACTGAATAGCAGAGTCCAAGGATGCTATTCAAAAAAAGAGACTCAGAATAACTCTGTCAGCAGAATCTTCAGGCAGAAACCAGGCACCCTCCCCCCGCCTCTCGTCTTCTCCTCCTCTTTAGCTCTGTCTCCTATCTCTCTTTTAACTCTGTCTCTACCAATCTATCTGTGTATCAGCTATCTATCTATTTCGGTACCTATTTACCTAACTGTATCTACCTCTCTCCTCCTTTCCCAGGTTTCGCTGATTCCAGGCAGACAGATACATTCAGGTCTTAATCATAATCAGGGAAGAAATTAGCCTTCATGAGAACTCAACTCTAGCCCCAGTTTCTGACACTCTGAGGTCTCTTTGATGAGGGTATAAATTCAGTCATCTCAGAGAATAGATCCTCTGTGACCTTACAGTCTTAGTCTACTTGTCTTCATATTGGAAGAGGAGAAAGGTATTACCAAGGGTCGGGCAACCCTGTAATCTTATCAGCATGAGGCTGTGCTTTCATTATTCTGTAGATACAACATGCGGGAGCGTCCAGGGGGAACCTGTCTACTAGGTGTAAAAAGCCAGGCCTCTACTTCTAGCTCTGCAGATGCCTGACCTCCAGTGGCTCTTAGTGTTCCGTTAGATGAAATGCCAGGTCAGGGCCCGCCATGGTACACGCCATCTCAGGAAATCACTGTAAAACACGGGGTAAATGTTATCATCTCCATGCTTATTTTTATTTATTTCTTTGGAATGAGGGACATGGGGTTCAGAGGAGTTAGGTAACTTTATTTCAGCCCTACACAGCTTATACATTACAGAGTTAAGATTTGAAACTGGTTTTGCCTAATGCCCAAACCTGTGCTCTTTGAAATTCCCCTTCTTGGTTTCGAAAGAGTGAAGTCTGGGGTGATGGCCGGTCACTCTTGGATGCGGGGCCTCGGTTTTATTATATGTCAGTTGGCCACATTCACCAGGACACTGGAGCTCCTGAGAACTGCTGAGCCTGTGCTCTCTCCATGTTGAAATCCAGGCATGCTACTGGTCACTGGAGTCCTCAGCTGGCTCCGACTCATCCTTAAATAATTGAATTATAATGAATTGATTTATTCTGGCTCTTCTGATAGTATTTCACTATGTAAACTGTTTGCAGAAATAAACAAGGGATTTTGGAGCTTGGAAGGGGCTCAACAGTCTGCTGCCCCTGAATGAAGTGACTCCTTCCGCAAGTAGTCAGCATCCTAGAAATCCAAGCCTCATTTTTATTTGACTGGGCTCTTTCTATTATGGGAAGTGCTTCTTGAAAGTGTGTCAAGTGAGTGCTGATTTCACAAGCTGATTCAGTCCAGTCACTGAGAAATAAGTTCACCTCTTAGGAGATGAAGGTCAATGTTTTAGAAAGTGCAAAGCTCGTGTTTGTCCATTTTCTGTGAGAGTTCTGTGGCTGTCCCAACAGGTTGTCCTAGCTGGGGCATTCGTTTCTGCATGATGGATGGGGGGAGTGGGGGCAGAGGCTGGGCAGGGAGGAGAACTGTGCAAAATTAATCAACTGTCATGAGAGACAGAAGTTAAATCTTGGTTTGAAATGGGGTTCCACACCCTAATTCTGGAGTAAATAGGGAAAGGATGTCCTAGATCAGGCAGTGTCCTTAGGGTGACCGTATGTCCTGATTTGCCTGGGACATCCAGCTTTTCCCAGGGTGTGTGCCTATTGCCTGCAGTAGCTTTTATAGAATCTCTGTTACTCTCAAAGTGCACTAGTGTGGATGATCAATTGTCTGGTCACCTAAGACACTGGACAGGGATAGATTTCAAGGAGGCCACAGTCTTTTAAAGGATGAGCACCATGTAGTATGATATGCCGTTAAGGTGGGGATCTTTATAAAACAGGGACCCACATAGGAAAAGCTGTATAACTTTGCCTAGAAGAGTTGAGAAATTAGCACAGAATACCTGACATTTGAGTTATTAAAATATAGGCAGGGTGCCCTGGCTGGTGTCACTCAGTGGATTGAGCATAGGCCTGCAAACCAAAGGATCGCGGTTTGATTCCCAGTCAGGGCACATGCCTGGGTTGCAGGCCATTTCCCAGCAGGGGACGCATGAGAGGCAACCATACATTGATGTTTCTCTCCCTCTCTCCTTCCCTTCCCCTCTAAAGATAGATAAATAAAATCTTTTTAAAAAAGTTTTAAAAAATATATAGGCAGGGTGATCTCTTCTGGCTGGCTACATCTAGATTGCTCCTTGTGTTATTCTGTGTTGAATTTCCAGGGAACCAGCACAGGTCCTGCCTACTCAGAAGGCATCTCACCAGCTCTGTGCTTCCACGGTGCTGGTCGTTGTAACAAGTGAGAATCGTTTCAGCCAGTTGCAGCTTTAAATTGCCCCAAGCAGACGTTTTTGCTGCGATTTGAGTTACATGGGAGTTTGGTTGACCTTACCTGAAATGCCTAAAGTGTCTGACAAGCCTTTGGAACCTCGATCATTAGGCAGGAAGGGCTGCTAATCAACCCCCCTTGTCTATAATAATGATAATTGAGCCCAGAGAAGAAAAAGTCTTGCCTAAAGTAGCAGAGCAGTTTAGTTACAGAGCTGGGACTGAAGCCACCGCCTCTCTTGTACATAAATTCACTCCTCGTGTGAAATCGAAATCCTCTTTGGAGTAAGTAAACCTCAATTTGCAACTATGGAATTCTGTGGAGTTGGATAATGTACCCAGAACTTGGAAAGTGAAAGCCTGAGTTTGAAACCAGCACCCAGCTTTAACACAGTGTGACCTTGGGCAAATCACTAATGATGACATGAGATCTTGTTTTCCTAATCTGAAAGACTAAAATTAAAATTAAAATAATAATACTTTCCTCACCAGGTTGCTGTGGGCTCACTTGGGGTAATGAAGGGGAAAGTGTGTGTGAGTTGTGTTTGTGTGTGTGTGTGTGTGTGTGTGTGTGTAGTAAAACACATGTGAGATCTACCCTCTAACAAAATTTAGGTGCACAGTGCCGTATTGTGAACTATACAAACACAATGTTGTTCAGCAGATCTCTAGAACTTAATCATCTTGCATAACTCAGATTTTACACCCATTGAACAGTCATTCATTTCCCCTTCCACCCAGCCCCCAGCAAATGCCATTCTACTCGATCATTCTGCAAGGGTGACTGTTTTATGCATAACATATACGTGGAATCATAGAGTGTGCATACGTCCTTTTGTGACTGGCTTATTTCACTTATTATAAAGTCCTCCATGTTCACTCATATTGTCATATATGGGAGGATTTTCATCTTTTTTAGAGGCTGAATAATAATGCAATGTAATGATCAAGGGCAGGCTTTAACAGTACTGATGCTTCTACAGGACTGATTCCACAGCTGCTGCTGATAGCTGAAACCAAAGGATAAATATCTGTCTGTTCTCTCCCTCCGATGTCTCTCTGCTGCAGATGAACCCAGCCGGTGCTATTTCCACGATGGCGATGGGGTATGTGAGGAGTTTGAACAAAAAACTAGCATCAAGGACTGTGGTGTCTACACGCCCCAGGGGTTCCTGGATCAATGGGCATCCAATGCTTCAGTTTCCCATCAGGATCAGCAGTGCCCAGGCTGGGTCATCATTGGCCAGCCAGCAGCATCCCAGGTAAGACCCCAGCCATGGGTGGCACTTCCTGCTCTGCCCCTCAGGGCTTCCCGCCTCTAAGGCAGTATCATTGGAAATGGCCACTTAACCGTTTCTCTAGCCAAATATATTATTACCGGGCCTCATGGGTACTACTTCTCAGGGATTAGACATGTTCTCAGGGAACATCCATGTAGTAGGGGTAATGACTGTCCTCCTATGTCCCTTCCTATTATAATTCCTATTTGGGGAAAGAATTCCATTTTGGACATACTACTGGAATTCAACAGGGCATGAACACATTCTTTGGGGAGAATCTCACATTTTGTGTTGGGTCTCAAGTTGTGTGCTCCTCAAGTACCCTCTGTAAATTTGCTGTGTGGCCTTGGACCAGTCTCCCCACCTCTCTGGTCCCCATTTTTTCCAATCTTTAAATTAGAGAGTTGTTCAGCTCGATGGTCTTCAGGGACCTTCTCAACTCTGTAAAGCTGTGACTCATTCCCCAGTCCCCTAACACACTATTTACGTTCCAGGGTTCTTCCCCAGAGGACTTTCGGCTTAGTTGAGGGAGTAGAGTTTTGGGGCCACCAGAGCTTATGTGATTCTAGGGATGGCTGTGCTGTCCCCAGAGCCCCCTTTCCAATTATCCTGCTGAGCAAGCACCTGCCTTCTTCCGAGACTCCCGTTGCCCAGAGACAGGACTCAGTGCTTCTGACCGCCTGGCCCTGTGGCCGTCTCTGAGGCCAGCCTGCTTCCTGGCCTTGTAGATGAGTCATTATTCTCAGACATTTCTCTCTAACACTCTTTCCCTGACGCGGGGTCAGGTAGAGTAGGCCTGGTTTCTAGGTGAAAGAGAGATGTGACCTTCATCTGGGGCCCAGTAAAAACTCATGGATGAGTTACAAGATGGGTGCACTTCATTTATAATGTTTACTTTATAGTGTTTATCTGATCTTTTTTCATTTGTCTATTTGGTGATGTTTACATTCATTAGATTCTTTCCTCATTTGCATTTGTTTATGATTGCCTTGAGGAGAGTGGAAAGAAATGGGAACACAGTATTCCCTGATGTTTCTCATGTACAGCGCCAACTGCTGAATGAATGAATGCATGCATGCATGCATGAATGAACGAATGCTTAGGGTTCATCCTCCCCTGTGCCACCTCTGTGCTTGATGGATTCATCTTTGGTCACTCCCAATTGCACGAACTCCAATAGTGTATCTGACTCCCCTATTTAGGCTACTGGTTCTTTGATAACGGTTGTGAGTTTTATTCATTTCTGTCCCCTCACCTTCAGGCACAAGATCTAAATAAGACTAGGTGCTCAGGAAATGTGTATTTAATTGGCTGTAGATTCACATGTGCACACACAAACACACATGCATACACAATGCTACATACAAATGAACAACACTAAGAGAAAATGTTCAAGGATCACGTCCCCATGACAGAGAATGTCCTGCCCAGGAATGGCAGGGCTGGATGGTAGTAGAGCCAGGAACTCCAAATTTAACTCTGGCATCCATTCCTAGAAATGTTCTAGAAGCATCGTTCAATCAACAGAGTTATCAACACACTCAGAATCTCACACAAGCAGGAAGTGAGGTAGCAGCTGTGCTTAAAAATCACCCAAAGGATATTGCTGCTAATGTGAGAAAAGGAGAGAAAGACTTTTCCAGTCTTAGTGTTTGAAAGAGACTTCATGGGGCAATTATTCCACTTGTGTAAGGAGTGGGGGCTGTCAGGAGTTATGGGTGATTATCTCTTCCTAAACAAAAATCCAATTTAAAAAAATCATTATAAATACTACAAAGAGGAGATGAGGAAACAAAATCATCCTATTGAATTATTCATTGCAACCAATTTTATTTTAATGAAATCGACTAGGTTCCATTACTCTGGGCTTGGACATAATCTTTGTTACAAGGAGACTTCAGCTGTAACTAAATTTGCCATAATGAGATCAACTCACTGGAGAATAGAGAATACAGGGTCGGGGAGGGGATGTGTGTGCAGGCTGGGTGCAGGGCCAGGCAGGGCAACCTGGAGGGCTGCCGAGCAGTCTCTCCCGAAGTCCCCATCTGAAAACAAATGCCAAGAAATCATTCACACTCTGCATCCCCACTATGCACGCACACACAGGTACACACCTGTACACACAGCCTGTGTAGCTGTAAGGAAGGCTCTTCGTGGAGTGGAAACCAGCTCCCTTCCAACAACAGAGCCAAGGAGGACAAGGTACCGCCATGGCCCTCATTCCCTTGGGCAATGATGAGAGGAAGCTGGGGGTTCATTTTCACCCTGTCACAAACTGCAGTGCAGAGGGTGATGGCTCAAGAGAAGGAATTGGGAGGTACTTAGATGCACCTTCCCCTGACACAATTAAACTCTATTCCTCCTCCTCCTTTCTTGCTCTCTCTCTCTGTCTCTGTCCGTTTTACACATGCACACACATGTGCATACACATATACATTCCTACAGGAATAAGCCCTGTAGGAGCACAGATCCAGAGAGGGGGAACCAAAGCAGAGATGAGAAAGTGAAGGTGGGGACCCAATAGTTACCCACATCCACCATCCCCTATACTGGACACTCAGATACATCTCATAGCCAATCCCCTGGTCAGTTCTTCAAGCTAAGAATGATTACCTGGCTTGAAGAAACTGGAAAGTAGAGCAGGTTCCTCAAGGTCACACAGCCCATAAGTGGAAAAGCTAGGATTAGAATGATCTTGCAGAAGATGACAGTGGAAGCTCAGGAATATGTGGTCCTGTTCAAAAGTTGGAAGTAACTGGATTCTTGGAAAATGTCACTGGGAAAAAAATATCTCTGGTACATGGACAGATCATAGTGCTGGTGTCCCTGTGCAGACCCCATGCTGGACCCAAGTCCTCCTCTACCAGACTTGTGGTCACTGCCCACGTCTTTGCATCCGGGCTGCTTCTATCCCCTGTCTAGGTGGTCCTATTGCCCAGGCCCCTGGTGCTTACCAGGACTTCCATGAACTTGGGCAGTGACGAAAGAACAACAGTTCCCAGTTTCTCTCTTTACAAACCAGTTTTGTCCCATGCTGTCTTTTCCTGATGCTGCAGAAATGATAAATGCAGGTGTCTGTTGGAGTTATGTGCCTCGTTCTGTGCCAGAGTCAATGGAAGAAACAAAAAAAGTGAAAGACACAACCTCTGACCTTGTCGGTGCACAAGACTTCGGCAGGAGAAGTCTGTGAAGAGGAGTAGCCCTGTCAGAGTAAATTGGCAGGTTCTCACGTGGCCGCTGCAAAGCAACGGCACTCACTGTGCTGTAGAGGTCTAGAAAACCGATTTCATTTTTTTATTTTGTAAAAGCCCTCCACTTATTACAGTTTCTGTTGTTTCTCATCCATTCTCTTCAAGCAGATCTTCAGATTTGGTTAGGGCTGAGTTACTCTGCCCTGAACATTTAGTCATATACCCAAATGGTACACAATTGGGTATATGACTTGTGTACCATTTGGGCATATGACTAAATGTTAACAGAAGTTTCAAAACTTCCCAGTTGTGCAAATTGGGCTGAACACCCTATAATAAGAGACATTCTTTGGATATTTTGGCCATGCACCTTCCTGGCCCAGAGGAATTCAAGAATTCCCTGAGACAGAACAGAAATGGGAACGAACTCAAAGAATTGCACTCTCTCTTCTGGGATCCTCAGAAATGGACTGGTTTCAGCGTGGTTTTACAAAGATCTCATCTTGTTCTCTCTTGTCTCCACATTTCATAGTCCTCTGGCACTTTCCACCAGGGACTGCCAAATGAAATGCAGATACTCCCTCGTCCTTCTCCCAACCCCCAGCATTCCCACCAAGGCCCATCCCCTCTTCTCCAAGCACGGACCTCCCTCCTTCTGCAGTGGCCCCAGGAACCACTAAGACTATGAGGAATGTGCAGTGTTCTCCCAAGAACTAGGGACTTTCGGTCAACCAACCAGTTTATTTAGTTAATCCTTGAACAGTAAAACTTAGACGAAGCATTTCCAGTAGTTTCAGGACCAACGTAAAGAAAACCTTTCTAAGGATGAGAACTGTCCACTGCAGGATGGAGGGCCTTGAGACAGAGCTCCCCAACAGGTGTTCAGCTGAGCTGGTGACTGTACAGGACATTCCTGCGTTAAAGACCGAGGCATCTCTGCTTCCTTTGTAATTGATTCTCTGAGTTGGTGTTGCATCAGCCTGTTAGTGGGCATATCCGGCCTTTGACACTTCATTTTGAGTTGCTTTTCCTGCTTCTTGGCATGTCTATAATACATTGTGCCTTTAGTAGAATACAAGTCATCACTTGTCTTGTGTCAGCAGTTTTGCCTTAGTTTATTTATTCATCTGATCAAACAGAAATGTATTTGAATTTTACACTGAGACATGTGAGCAGGTAGAGATCATGGGCACAGATGGGTGAAGCCATATGGATGGGGCGTGGCTCTCCTAGCTGCTCTTAGTACTTGGGCATCTTGAGCAAGTGACTCCTCTGGGAAGCTCAGTGTCCTCCTCTGGAAAGAGGGAAGGGCAGTACCTACCTGATAGAGATTAAGGAAGTAAATCAGAAAAAAAAAAAAAAAACACTTAACACTGGGTGTTTTTCCCCCACTTATTGGGTAATGCCAAGATTAATTCCCTCTGTCATTCATGGTAGGCTCCCCTCCATACCCTCACCCCAGAGCTGGCCTCAGTGACCCCCGCAGTCCAGAAACTCGGTCAACATTTGATTGAGTTAAACACAGTTGTGTTAGCAAATGTTTCCTGTGGACTCAGGACTGTGCCAGGCATTCTGAGAAACTGAAGAGAGGTTCTGGCCTTTTTGCTGCTCTCATAGAGCTTACTGTTTCACAGAGGGGTGTGTCCCTCCGGAAATCCCAGCCAAGACCCAAGAGCGTGAGGTTCAGAGGGAGTTACCCTGAGGAAGAAGCCACACTGCTATCAGCTTACTTGGCCAGCCAGGGAGAGAGCCAGCATGCAGGGATGGAAAAGTCCTTTTCCCACTTTTAGAAGATCCTGGACAAATGATAAAAATAACATTTACCAAGTTCCTCCAGGCTCTGCATCAATTTATTTTTTGAATCCTCCGAAAACGGCTGCAAAAATAGGAGTCACTATTCTCACTTGATAGATGAGGACGGTAAGGCTGTGAGCTGAACGACTAGCTGTGGGGCTTAGCCTCCCAGGGGCAGAGCCAGGATGCAGGCCGCTGTGCTCACACAGGGCTGATGGGCTGGACACGGCAGCTCCGCCCGCTTCAGTGACTGACGTGGGTGTGTAGGCTGGGACTGCTGCTGTCCTTCCCTGGAGTGTGCATTCAGGGACCGCCAGGAAAGCGGGACACCCCGCCTCTCAAACCTCTCCAGTATCTCCCCACTCATGCTGTCTAGGTCTCCACTTGTACGCCCTCATTCTTTCAGGGTACGTGTTGGCCTCTTCAGAAAGGCACTTAAAATGCGTGTGTGAAAATATGGGAGAAACACAGGAAATGTTTCAAGTTGTCAACCCCTGAGTGTAAAAAAGGGTTCTTAGATTTCGCATGCATGCCTGATTCTTTCTGCGTTACGGGAAGAGAGGGAAGAAAAGCCCACGGAAGACAATTGTAGAGGGAAGAGGAAATTCTGTTCAGTTTACGCGTTTGTCATAAGCCATGTGCTATATACCCAGGAAACCTGAAAATGTCAGCAAGAAAATGGCAATGTGTATGTCCTCCTTGATGGCCGCCAAGTTTGAGCCAGAAGAGCAGGACCATTCATCTGTCGTCTTCATCCTTGTGTCCAGAGGAAGGGAGCAGATACCCACTGGGTTCTCTGGACACAAGGGTAAAAAATCGTTCCAGAAGCATTTACAGGCAGTCAGTGAGGGGACCGAGGAGCCCAGAGGAGGGCGGGAAGGTATTTCCTGTGGGAGTGGTTGCCAAGCAGGGACTAGAAGGGTAAAATTAGGGGACAGGAGAGGAGTGGGGATGGAAGAGCAAAGTCAAGGGGAGCAACAGACAGACAGACAGACAAAGAAACAGAAAAACACAAAGACAGTGAAAGAAAGAGATGAGGGCAGAGAGAAAGAAGTGGGCAGCGAGGGGAGAGGCAGGAAGAGAGAGACACAGAGAGAAAGAAACACAAGAGATACAGAGACAGAGAAAAAAAAGAGAGAGAGGAGGGCAGAAATTGAGAGACAGACAGACAGACATTTAAAAAAGTGGCCAGTACAAAATAGGCAGAAAGTCAAGAGACGTGAACTAGCAAGGGAGACATCCTTCAGGTGCTTGAAACTTAGACTGTCTCCTGCATGTGGTGGGGAGGTTTCAGAGCTTTTAAGCTGAGGGCTCAGAGGATCTGATATTCATTTGAAGAAGAGGAGTGGCGTCTATGGAACACCCCTTGTCTGCCAGCCCATCCGAGCAGTTGGAGGCACCTTAGAGAACTGAGAAGTTTTACTTCCCCTCTCTCATAATGAAGAAGCGGAGTCTCAAGGAGATGAATCATCTCACCTGTGAAGCTTGGTCTTCTACTTACTTTCCTTTTACCAAGCCACTGGTATTGCATTGAAAAAGCCCTGCTCAGAAATCTTGTGTGGATAAGCAATTCTCCAATGCGCTGTAGATGATATTATTTGCACAGGGCAGAGAGAAATCTTGGACTCAACACCCAGTGCTGAGCTTACTTCCAAGGGCTGTCCCTTCCCCACAAGGATCTTCAGCAAAGCATGCAGCTCTTCTCGCTGGTGAAATGGGGCGGCATCTGCCCTCGGTGCAGAAAGGAGAGGAGAAGGAAACACGCTGAAATGCCAGAGAAGATTCCAAGCAGTTTTCTCAAATACCCAAGGGGTCTGCTTTCTCCTGGTGGTTTCTGAAATTTTTTTCAAGAGCACATGTGCAAGTCATCTAAGGAGACAGAACAGAAAGTCTCACGTCCTATTACATACAGCCTGTCTTACTGGTGTGGAGCACCCCAAAATCCCTCCCGGACAGTGAAAAACAATAGTGCCTATATCAGAAAGGAGCCCCTGGGTCCCTGTAACCGCCTGCAACTTGTCAGGGAGCCTGGGTTGGGAGAGGGATTTTAAACCTACCAGATTTTTCAGAATCCCAGCATAAGACTCTCCTCCTGGCTCTCTCGTGTTCCCTCCCTCCCTCATTCATTCACTGACCTTGAAAACTTTGAGTGATGAAACTTTCAAATTAAAAAAAATAAGATTTAGGATCAGATCAACCTGGTTCTCGGTTCTAGGGTCCACCACTTCCTAGCTCTTTACTCTGGGCGAGCCAGTTGTCTTGGTCCCTGCCCAACTCCTTGTCTATAAAATCCGAGTAGTAGCACCTCCACTGCAGGTGCTCGTCAAGGCTGGGACAGCTGAGCCAGAAATGCCATTTTTGTCCTGGTAGCAGATGAGAAGTTTTTCAAAGAAATGCTTCTTTCCGCCTATGATGTTTTAGCAACTGAGTGATCTGATTAGCAACGATTAAGTTAGTTTGTTTTTATTTGTAATATTATTATTATTTCTTGATATTAAAAGTTGAGGGTTTTTTAAAAGATTGTATTTATTTTTAGAGAGAGGACAAGGGAAGGAGAAAGAGAGGGATAGAAATATCAATGTGTGGTTGTTTCTCATGTGCCCCCATACTGGGGAGCTGGCCTGCAACCCAGGCATGTGCCCTAGACTGGGAATTGAACCAGGGACCCTCTGATTCTATCTACTGAGCTGTGCCAGCCAGGGCTGTATTATTTTTTTAAGGGGTACTCTTTTGGTCACAGAAATCTAAGCAGAGAGAGACTTTGAGGGTCGCTTGGTCTTACTTCACTTAATTAAGATTTGACTTTGATTAAACAACTTCCCTAAACCTCTTCCTCTCCCGTCTATTATGAAATAGTTGTTGATGTTTCGATTCAAAATCAATATACCCAAAGCATTGCTTTCAGCAGTAGGTTAAGGTTGAGATGAATAATTCAACCACTGCCCTCCAGCCTTCTGTCGTGTGCATGGAGGAAAGGGGACACTGACACAGGTCCTCTAATAAGAAAAGACAGATGTCGGCCACCTGCTGTCCTACATGGACAAATGGAGTTAACCTTAGAGGGATGTCCACTGAGGGGGAGGGAGAGCCTGAATACAAGGCGGGGCCTAGCATTCCTCATCATGCAGCAAAAATGCATTGCTGGAGCAGCAGAGGGACCACGTGGAGCTCGGAAGGCCTCCACCTCTCTCTCGCCCCCGGACTCCTGTTGTGCAGCCCAAGAACAAGCCAGGCTTTGCGGTTTGGGGCTGCTTCCCCGTCCCCCCCGCAGGGAGCAGCCCCAGCCCTCGCGGCCCACTCCAGGGCCCCTCTGGGAAGATTCCTTGGCCTGTGTCTTCCCTCTTCCGCATGCCTGACCTCCTGCCATTGCACGGTCTTTGTTCTCCACGTCGTCTTTCCCTCCTTTCGAAGGTTCGGGACCAGACCCCTTCATCCCATCCTGCCAGTCCCTCAGGCTCCCTGAAGGCCCTTCTTCATTCTTTCCTTTGCTTCTCTTTTCTTTTTTAAATTATTGTTGTTTT
>PVKM010020883.1:0-23023 GCA_004027735.1 Carollia perspicillata
GGGTATGAACAAAGAGTTTAGGCAAAAAACTCGGGTAGTGGGGCAGGAGGAATAGAAAACCCCAGTAACTAATGAATGTGCAAGGTACTGTGCGTGTTACATACATGATCATGTTACATGCATGATCTAGGTCAATGAAATGCAAATATCAAATCACAGACATGCCCAATCCGAGTCCAGACAAAGCTGTCAATGGAATAATGCATGGCAGATTTATCTGACGTCACACTGCGTTCTAATCCCAGTTCATTGGTCGAGAAGGTGGTCACACAGTTGCATTTACTGGTAGAATGGTTTCTGATCCTATCGGGATGTGGCCAGGCCTCCCTTGGAATGTCTGGCACCTCAACGGTTAATTAATCCACTCTGCATTCTTCCTCTACCCTGCAGGGCTGACTGTGAAAAAATCTTGCAGTGAGAAAAGCTGGCTTCTGAAGTACTGCTTAAGTGAGCTGACTTCCTAAAATAGTCCTTCATAAACAAAACTCACATGATATAATGTGAGTGTGTGAATCCAACTGCGTTGTCTGGGGAAGCACAGGGCAGATTCTTCTGGCATCCGCTGCTCTGTTGTGGCCGGCTGGGTCGAGCAGCAATGTTGCTAGCCTCAAGCCCCAAGAAAATGCCGGGGGAGAAATTATTTTCAGAACCCACCCTCTTGCTAACTGAGGTGCAAACACATAGACCACAGAAATTCACCAACCCTCGGTTTCTGTTACCTTGAATTCCAGCCCAGGGAAAGCAAAGAACATGCTTTCAAATCAATACATCAAGTGGACTGATACCTGTCCAGCTGCCTATTCTGGACCTGCTGGACCCTCAGGGAATCAATATTGTGCCCATTTGTTGGTGAGAGAAAAGGTTTGAGACGAATGCTGTGTCTCTTATGTTCTGCAAATAAACACATGTAGGGCCAACAGAATAGACTCACTTGTGAAATGAATAAATTAGCATCCTAAGAAATATTTAGACAACAGTGAAATGTCACACCAGCGTGATTGTTGCAGTGTCCTTTGATTACATGTTGCCAAAAGCATGGAATTTGGGATAAACTTAAAAATCTTTCCCATTTTGGCTATTTTTGATGAGCTCCTAAAATGCCATCAATCATCAAGGTATAAATATGACTAATGCATTTGTCCTACTTAGCATGACATTGCAGTGGCTGCCCCTGAAGCGAAGTCCTCCCAGTCTTCCCAGTTCTCAGCCAATTATGCGCTGACCCACTGATGCCAGTCAGATGCCGTTACCGGGTGGGAAGGAAAGCACGTTCATCATTCAGTCTTGCAAAGCACACACCCTACAATCACTTTACAACTCCCTCTGAACCAGGCATCGGGTCTCTTTGCAACTTCAGGGCAAAGGTGCCTACAGACTAGGATGGCTGGATTTAACCAGTCATTTGAAAAGTTATTAAAATTATCCTGGGGAAAGCCTACTCTCTATCCACTCCCAGCTTAGAGCGGGGAAAGGGAAGGGAAGGGGAGGACAGGGGAGGGGAGGACAGGGGAGGGGAGGGGAGGGGAGGGGAAGATAAAACCAAAAAGGATAGTCTCTGGGTATTTTTCAGAAGTAAGAGAGAACACTTCCATTTCTTGGCATTCAGAGGAATCTCTTGGGAGACTGACACTCAAATCTGTGTTTGAAAGTCATTTTCTCAGACGTGCTGGGATAAGGCAGTTATTTTTTTTCACAGCCTGTGTGGTTGGCTAAAGGAAAACGTAAAGGAACAGAGATACTTGGGGTTTTAAAAAATGCACACCATAACTAGTGAGGTACACTCATTTAATGGATATTTGTGTGTTTTGAAGTGAGTTTCTACCTTCATAGCAATTACCAAATTGGGATGATTGAAATTTTATGTCATTTGTTGTATGTTAAGTAGCCATACAATTCCCTTCATCAGTTTGAGTTAGCAGACACAGACAAAGAACCTACAATGTATGCTTATGTTAAATTTTACAGATGGGGAAGAGACGTCCGAAATCCCATTATACTTACTTTATCTTTACTGGGAAGTAAAGATAATGATCGGAAATGCACTTAAAAGCACACACAAATCCTGCTTTGCTCCTGACTCTCATCTGCTCATACCATAAACCACCATCTTACCCGGTACAAAAAAATGTATTTTTCCCCCAAAGGATTTTGAAAAGGCTAAATGATAAGCCAAAAGTCTCTTGCTATTAGTCAAGTGTAATGACCATCATTTAATTAGCACTTTTCTGGCTCTGGTTCCTGCTGTTTGATGGGATGTGTTCAAGCCAGGAAAGAAAACGCCGCATGGGAAACTCAAATCTGACAGCATGACCTTGAGCACTAACGAACTTGGGCTTGCCTACCTGGCTGCCTTCGCGCCCCAAGTGATCTTGGAGAAATCAACTCCGCTCTGCCTTCTGCTTATGTACCTCGCGGTGAGGCTATGGAAGACTAATTAGCCAGAAGCCTGAATATGCAGAATGCCCCAGAGGAAAGCAGAGAGCAGCACCCTTTCTGGTTCTTCTGGCTGCCTCTGTTTTCCAATAACTAAGTGATCTCCACCATCTTATCACTAATGAGCTGAAGGATGAGGACGAAATGAATTTTAAATGTTAGGGAGCTCATAATATTGTCACCAGCAGCTAACGCAGAGGAAAACGCTCATTATAGCAGTAGTGCTTAGAATTGATCTACCCCGCAAAAACACCTAGCAAATAGCTCATCGTTAATATTTTAGCTGCACACACAATGTCATTGTGGAATGGCTTTTCAGATCGACGCATTGAGTGAGCAGGATGAACGCCTTGTCCCAGAGGTGGGAGAGATCTGTGCCTTAAGGGAGCCTCTGGGCAAAGGCACTGGGGTCCTTGGATTCAATCGCATTCGCGGAGCTGAGTTAACTTGAAATGCACGAGGCTTCAGTCGCCGTGGTGTTTCCTGGGGCTGAGCCTTGTTGGGGTGAACATAACAAGAGCCCTTTAAACAGGGCTTTGAACCTGGAAATATTGATGTTCCCTCAGTATTTCCAATGCCATGTGGGACCTAGTAAATACAGACATATGGGCCATCACATCTGCCCTGGACAAAATCTCTTTGCTTGCTTGGGAAGTCCCTGACTTGGGTGAGGGGAGAAAACATAAACCACCCCTTTGCTGATGACAAGGAATCTCCCGGGTAGCCCTTTTCAGGGCCCATCTGGTACCCACAGTGGAAAGTGCTTGGTGATCTCAGTAAACACGGGACTCTGCCTCCTCCATACCGGCTGTCTGCAGAGATTCGCAGCTTGGCTGTTATCCTGTCAAGCCACAGACGCAAGTCCCTGCAGTAGGGGAAGTGGGGAAATGGGTTCTCATAGCTTGGATTAAGGAAGCCGATCACCACCGGCTCATTGATTACTGCTGCAAATGGCATTTTCAGTGACATGAAACGCCGCTGCTCAGGTGTTCTGACTGGATACTCATTCTCCTGTCCTGCTTCATGAAAATGCTGAGTGACACGTGAGCCATCCTATTCATGGGAGTCAAGACTAATGCAGAGAAAGATGATACTGCAGTGTTCATGGCTTTCAGTTGACAAATTTGTGTCCAGCCGAGAGCTCTGATGATGAGCTTGCCTCAAAGGGGCTTTTCGCAGCAGTTCATTTTCTCGGGATTCTGCTTTGCCTTTTTCCCATTAGAGGTTAATCCGTGTGCTGTGTGGGCTGGGACTCTCCCGAGTTGTGAAACAGGCGCTCCTCTCTCTTGGGCCTTTTTAGGTGCTCGTGTGTCTCGAAGGACAGGCCCTAGAAGGTCCCAGGGAGCGACCAGCACTGGAGCTAGGATTTCGGTTCCGCTCTCAGCACTTGTTCGGCTCACCATCTTTGGGGCATCCCTTTACAGTTTCCAAGAATCAGACATTTCTCCTCCGAAGTGAAAGTGAAGGATGATCCCACCTCTGTCATCATTAGATGTACGTAAAGGCACTTAGTTCCATGTTAAATATCATACATAAGTAAAGGATTCGTATTGTGCTTTGATTTCTCCAAAGGTTTTTAGGTGTAAAAGACTGCCTTACATAGATACGACTTGCATGTGTGTGTACAAAGCTGTCGCCAACACATCAGGGGCCTTGGATGTTTTATACTATTGTCCCCGCAGTGAATAGTTTGGTTTACTCAGTGACTGCTGCGTGTGTACCGTGTGCTGTGGGTAACGTAGTAAAGTAGTCTTAGCCCTTGTGTGGTGTTTACCTTCTGAGGGTGTGGGGCTTGGGGGAAAGAAACGCAGTAAAGATAAACAAATGTGATAGTTTCCGATGGCCGATGTGCTCTGGGGAAAATAAGATACGTCACGCGCCAAGGAGTGAGTCTGAAATAAAGAGGAGGTGTCAGTCACGGGAAGACCTGGGGAAAATTGTTTTAGGCAGCAGGCGCAAAGGCTAAGGAGTGGAAAGAACTTGGGATCTCTGAAAGAAAGTGGACAGTGGATTTGGAGCCAGAGGAGAAGAAGAGCAAGAAAGATAATCAGAAAGAGGGAAGGAGCAACCAGCTCGTAGAGGGTCCAGGAGGCCATGGTGAGGGGGTAGAATTTTATTTTAGCTGCTATGCGAGGTCGTTAGCAGGTTTCAAGTGTCCCTTGAAACCTGGGCGGGGCAAAGGTAGGTTTACAGTTGATTGTATGGGAAACAACACAATAACTAATAAATAATAACACAAGAATAAACTCTGTGTTTCACATACTCACAACTGTAAAGCTACTTTTGCCCCACTCTGTATATTACCAAACAGGGAAAACTAAACAGTAGCTACTCAAAAATCACAGATTTTATTTTTCCTTTAAGCAATTTCTCTTCATCAGTCATCATCCCTCTGCAGGATCTAGGACAGAAGCTTGAACCTGTAGAGGGCGCCAAAGGAAAACGTTTTGTAGCCAAGGCCACGGGGTTCTTTCAGCACCTAAAGGGCCGGATAGCGCTCTGACTGTTCTTTGGAGACAGGTAAACAGGTGACTCAACTGTAGAAACTGTAGCTCATCTACAATTCCTCCCCAAACGGCAAATTGAATGAGCGTGGCGTGCATGTACCGGCACCTTGGTTTTCAGAGTGAAGGATTGTTTATGATGAGGTGGGCGTGGGAAGACATTTTGGGGTTATTTTTAATCTTCTGCCATCTGGTAGTATTTGAGTAGAGTATAAAACAAATATGGAACCAAAATTTACTTTCTGGATTCATTTGGCAAGAACAGTATCTCTATACTTAGAATTTAGAAAATAGTCATCTTTTGCCACTCGGGATGTGTTATTCCGAATACTATGCCAAACCGACTGGGTGAAATCTTTGCGTAACGTGTCCTAAGGAAGGCTAGTGTATGGGAAGCAGTAGGTTACACTAAATGGATGTTTCTGCAAATAACCCCATAGCTATGCTGCACTGTGAAAACAACTCGTAGTAAAAACAGAGAGGTGGGGAAAGGAATGGAAAAAGAAGAAGATGGTGAGGGGGAAAGGGAAGAGGAGCAAGAGAGGCAGGAGAGACCTGCTGATGCCCAGGCATACAGAAACGAAAAAGCTAAACGGCGTGAGGGGGCTTGGAAGAAAGTATGAGGTGTGGCCGGGATTCAGTTCAGATCCATGTACAAACGGGACTGAGAAACACGGTTAAAATAGAATTGTATACAATCCCAGGCTGAGTCTTTACCATATGTGGGTATTGAAAGTTCCTGGTAATTCTGATAGAAACATTCCTTATTGTCTTTAATTCAGAAAAGTTCGGCTGGTCAGCCCCTACTAACGGAGGCTTCATCGCCCACCTCACGCCTGATGACCTAGCCATGTACTTCACGTGCTCTTTGCTCTACGCAGAGGGAGTTCAAAAAGCACGGGAAAAGCAGCCAACCAGCAAAGTCCACCTGAGCAAGTGCAGACGGAGACGTCCAACAAGGGAGGCTCCCACGTTGGCCAGGACGCCTTGAAGGTCCACGGTGGGTGAACCACGCATACATGGCGCCAGCGCTGAAAACTCGGGAGCAGCTTTCAGAGGCTTTGTACCAGTTCATTCCGAGAACCTTCCACTCAAAGCTGGCCGCAAGCAGGAGGCGTCGCTAAGCTTCTGACACGGCAGAAGTGGCCCAGAGCCTGAGGCCGCACACAGCGAGACCCACGCCGAGCAGCCAGCCTGCTGTCCCGGTGCGTCTCCTCGGCCTTCCTTGGGGAAGCAGCTGACGTGACCCCCTCAGCTTTGTCAAGAAGCACCTACATTTAGTCTCCTGTTACCGACCAGATATTTGGCAAAGAAAGCGCCAGACCATTAATTATCTATTGACGTTAATGAATTTAAACAATAGAGGCACTGGCCACCTTCTCATTCACAGACAATGGGAGCTTTGCTCACCTAAACGCATCCATATTTAATGGGGAATGATCGGAAGGAAGGAGGAGAAAGAGACCTAAAGAGTCAGGTTCCACCTAAATATTTCAAACCATCTACATCTAAATGCCCCCTTTCAATGAAGAAAAACTTCCTCTCTTTGTCAATGACACCCCCACCCCAATTCCCCGAGGTTGACTTACTCGGAGCATTGGGGATGGCTTCTGAAAAGAAGATGTCATCTTAGGTCCCCAAGGCAATAAAGAGTCCCCAGATAAAAGTATGTCACAGGACTGTCTGAGCTGCTGGGTGAGATCACACAGGTAGGGGTCCCGCAGCACCAATCAGTACGTGTTTAGCCAAGGTCTATTCCTACAAGAACGGAGGGTTTGTGGCACAAAGACACTCAGGAACCCAGCTCTGAATTCCAGAGTCTCTTACAACTCCCTGCTGTGACTCCCATGAGTAAAGCTGTTGAGAAATGGGTCACCTTCTAAATTGGGTGCCTCTCCTCCCCTTCTCTCTGCTGCTCCAGGGACCACAGGCCCTGGGGGAGCAGAGAGAAGACGGCTTCTCAGCTGATGTCAGAGAAGAATTACTCACAGAAGCAGAACAGAAGGGCAGAGCTGGTAGGAACTTTAGACGTGGTTTAGTTCCAATTTCTCTAAGCACAGAGAAATACCACCCACTAACACCCAGCACCTCCTGGGTGCAAGGCACTGTACTGAGCTGGGGCAGGGGACTCAACCAAGTAAGCGACCTGCCTCTCAGAAAGCTCTTTCTAAATCACCCGGGCGGGGTGGGGGGGCGCAGAGAGGAGGGACAGCAAGGCAGGCAAGCAAGAGTTACCTGGTTGATGGAAATGACCGCCAGCCGGGGGATCACCACTTGGAGGATCACCTGCAGCAGCGAGGTGCCCAAGCCGGCCAGGATGGCCCAGGTGAGCGGCAGCGGCAGCATGCTATAGGTGGCGAAAAGTGTGAAGAGCACGTAGCCGATGCCGTCTCCCAGGAGCCCATAGCCAAGGCCTGCTGCCAAGATCTGGGTGGTCATGGCCACCCAGGTGACCACACCGCTGTACTGCAGGTACGTGTGAGAGGTGGTGTCCTTCCTGACCACCACCAAGGCGCAGATCACCACCTCGATGCCGGTGAAGAAGCCCAGCAGAATACCCTTGAGCGGGTCCATGGGGGCCGAGGCCAGGCTCAAGTGGAGAACCAACAGGGTGAGTTTGGTCAGCACATCCAGCACATTCATCACCACCTCGGATTTGCGCCTCTGGCCCAGGAAATAGCGCTGGTAGAGGCGCTCCAGATCCCGGGACTTGAATGAGTTGCGCAGGGTGGGGAAAATGACCCCTCGATAGCTGTAGCCCCCACTGAGGAAGAAATCCGAGTTGCTTGGGGCGCAATCGAGGTGCAGGAAGCCCAGGTCGCCCCCTCCCCCGCTGCCGCTGGCGCTGCCGCTCCCGCTGCGTTCCGGGAAGACTTTGGTGCCCCCCGAGCTGTGCGCTCTCTCCCCCGGCCCCAGTGAGTAGAGAGGCAGCGCCGAGTCGCCGGACAGCTGCGAAGCGTGGTGGTTGGGGCCACAGCCTGCAGGGTCCGAACCTTTGCCGGAGCCTCCACTCCCTCCGCTGCCGCCGCCGCTGCCCCGGTGCCCATGAATGAAGCGCTGCTCGGTAATGTGCCGCACCGCCGTCTGCCACAGCAGCCGCTGTGGCCGAGAGCCGCTCCCGCCGTCGCCGGCCGGGGGCGTCGGGTGGATGGTGTAGAGTTCCTCGCTGCCGCTAAGGCAGCGCACATCGGAGAGCTCCATGGCGCCAGGCCGCAGGGAGGAGGCGCAGAACCCGAGGGAGGCGGCTGGGGGAGGGGGCTCCTAAAGACCCAAAGGCTTTTTCGTAGGAGCTCTGCGGTGAGCCCTTCGGTCCCCCGCCGCCGCGTTGCAGAAGCCCAGGGCAGGAGGCCCCCTGCAGTCAGGTCATAGTGCGCCCCGGGGCAAAGGGCGCCTAGAAGATCGCCGCAGACCCCTGCGTCCTTGCGCGCCGCCCTCCCGCCAACCCTCGAAGCTTGGGTGCGCGGCCGCAGCGGCTATTTGTCCGCAGAAGCTGCAGCGCACTGAGCCACGCAGCACCCTTCCCGGGCTCAGGCTTCTTGGCTGCTTCTCCGCTCAGCGTCTTGGCGCAGCCTTTGCTCTCCAAGAGGCTCCTGGGCGCCGCGCTTCTGCCGCGCGCCGGGCGGGTCCTGGCTGCGGCACTTGGCTTGGGACGCCCACGACTCGGCGGCTGAGGGGGGCTGGCCTAGGGTGACCGGCGGAGGCGTTGGGTGCGAAGTTAGCAGCTGTGCCTGGAACCAAGCCCTTCGGAGAACTCCATTGCGCCGGGATGGGGAGGCGGGGCGGAGCAGGGGGCGGGGGCAACGAAGGGGGAGGAGTGGGGTGCCCCGCCGGCGGGTGGGAGAGGTGGTAGCCTTAGAGCTAACAAGTCATCAAACAGTTAATTTGGAAGAGGGGGTGTGTTGAGGCTCCCTTCTGGGCTCATCACTTCTGGCCGTCCCCACTTCCTGAGCCAGAACTGACAGCGCTGCATTGGCTCCGACTCGACGCATCCCTCGGGGCCGGGGGAGGGCCTCGGGGTCCCAGTCGCTGCAAGGAGACGAGGTCAGCTCTTCCAGCTGTGCTTCCTGGTCGCAGCTCACAGTTCCCATTTCCTACACTTCAGTCTTTGGAGTCCATTTGGCCCGGAGCTGGGAAGCGCTGGAGGCGGGGGCAGAAAAAAGTGGGGAGGGCTCCATAGCCAACAGCTCTGAGAACGAAGAGAAGCCATCCGTGCGGATCCAAGACAAGAACCGAAACTGCGTGCGGAGGGTGTAAGGTTTAAGCGAGACGGGAGGCCCGAGGCCGCGGGGAAGTCGACCGAGACGCCTCCGGATCCAGGGAAGCGCCGCGTGCCGCCCTGGCGCTCTGAAGCGCGCTGCGGGCACCAGGCGTCAGGGAGGAATTTGGAGACCTGTCAGATCAGTCAGACACCAGCGGCGACTTAAACCCGCCCTTGCGCCAAGCCACGCCCCCGGATCGCTGGCGGGTTGCGGGGTGGTTGGCAGGGACCTGGCGCCCAGATCTGGCCTGCCTGGACACCGCAGGTCCTGAAGGCTGCAGCCAGCGCAGGGAGGCGTGGGAGAGGACAGCTGAGGGCTGGGGCGGGCGGCGGCGCCCCCAGACTTGTCCCAACGCGCGGAGCCCGAGCTCCAGCTGGCGGTGCGGGCGGGTTCCTCCGCTGATCTTTTTCTGGCACTGGCTCTGGTCCTCCGCAGGTGCGCAGTCAGGACTCGTAGGCCGCTTTGCCCACGGACTCCGAGAGCCCAGGGCGCGGAACTGAGGGTCTCCTTTCCGCCCTCTCCAAGGGGGCTTTTGGTAAAGCCAACTTTCGGGCTAAAAAGCAAAAATACCCCCAAGAAGCCCACATTTAGAGGCAGGCAGCTTCTTGCGGAGTCTCCTTACTACAGTAATCCTGAGGGGTGGAGGGCGCGTCCCCCAGCGCCTAGCACACCAACTTTCTCCCCACTCACAAGACGGGTAGAGGAGGAAGACGTAGGGGAGGCATTTCCAGCCCCTTACTGGAGCCCCGCTTTCCCGCCCGCCGAGCTGGGGCGCTTGGATGAGGACAAAGCCCCTGGGACGCTCGGAGCAGACCAGGGCTCATCGCGGTGGACACGTGGTGTCTGCATCCACGCGGGGCGGAGCAGGGGCCGCGAGGGCCGCCGCCGCAGTCCTGAGGACGGCTGCAGGTAGCGGCCCCCGTGGCCCCCAACCTTCGCCGCCACCGCGACTGCCGCTGCAGCCGGTGGAGCCAGGGCCCTGAGCACAGTCAGCTGATGGCCAATGACGTCAGGCCCTGGGCGCTTTCGCAGCTCCGGGTGGCGTCCGAGGAAAGCCTAAATGACCTCCTCGCCAGTACCTCTGCCCCTCTGGAGAGAGCGGTGTCTCTGGCTCTGGCAAGAAGAAACCGCTCCCTCTGCCTGCCCCGAGCAAGAAGAGCTCTGGATGGCCACCCTTCGGAACCACGCAGGTGTCTCCGGGGTTGTTGGTGTCCGCCGAGTCCCAGAAACACGGGATGTAATTCTTCCCTAAATTCTTCCTTTTCCACGCACGCGCCTTCCGTTCCCCCCAGAACTGGCCTAGCACGGAGAATCCCAGAAGAGGGAAGAAGCCTCTAACACTTTCCCAGAGCCCTGAACAGTAGATTCCCGGATCTGCCCATCCTGGGAATGGCTCCTTTAACCCCAGTCCTTTCAAGTTGTATCGACCATCCCTCAAGGAAAGGAACAAGATTTTAAATAGAAAGAAGGTTGATTCTATTTTTAACCCACTTTGTAGACACATTAATTTAACTGTAAAAATCTCCCAGAGTAGCCGGCCTATCCCACGAGGCTGGAAGGGAGGGTCAAAACACGCACCGGAACCCCCTTAATGTCGCAGCTATCTAGATCTTAATGAAATAGCCCCAGGAATTATATCCCTGAGAAGGAAATGGTGCTCGTTTCTTCCTTCCTAAATGCCTTGGGTTCATCAGCCTCACAGGCTGTCCTGAAACTTGCAGATGGGTCAGAAATATCTTAACTTGTGGAGGGAGCCCCCAGAGGGCGGACAGAGGGCTGGGTGGTGCCTGCAGGAGTTCCTCCAGACCCTGAGACAAGAAGAGTGTGGAGCGGTGCTCCCTCGGTGGGCACAGGCTCCAGTCATCTGCGCTGAGGGCCATGTTAGTAAACTTGGCAGTGGAAAACATCTCTTTATTTTCTCAGTTGTTTCTCCTTGGGAGGCTGAGAATTCAGCCTGAATAAATGAGGGGTTGAATGCAAATGGAACTTTCCTATGAAAATCTTCCTTCTGGACATATTCCAGGATGATTTATTTATTCAGCAGCAAAAGGAGGCGAGCCCAGGAGGGGGCGGTTGGACCCAATCAGATAAAATGAGTCAGGCTGGTGAATGAGCATAGCACGCTCCAGAAAGGAACTCAAAGAATTCCATGAACTCAGAGGCGGAACCCGATGTATCAGGGAGAAAACATTGTGTCTGGTGAACTGACGCCCCTGAACTTCCCCGTGCTGTAGGGGTGTCCGGACAGGTTGTTTCACAATGGATGACACATAGTAGATTCCAAGGCTGTTCTCCTTGTTGGGACCACACAGTGCCTTTCAGCCCCCAAAGCCTTCTGGTTTTGAATGTCAGCACAAATATTGACAGGCTTTCGGGATATACAAACCACTACATCATGATCACTTACACCGAGAGATGTCGATACGCTGCTTTGAGACCACAGAGGGCTTCTCACCACGCTCTCTATTCCTGCATCTGTTATGGCTGCACTCCACTCTGCTCCAGGGACCGTATTTTGCCATCCCAGTGTCTTTTTGTGCCTGGTCCCTTCCTCTTGGGATTTCCCTCCATTCACCCCTCCAACCCCCTTCTCCATTTTTCTCCCTCAAAACACTACTCACTTCATCCTTCGAAGCCTGACCAATGTAGTCTCTGCAGGAGGTTGTTCCTGATATCCCCAGTGAGAATGATTTGCTCTTCTATTGCTCAGTAGTCTGTTCTGGGTACTTCTTGAATGGCCCTCAGTGTGGGGACTGGCTGTACCTCATTTGCTTACCCGTTTGTGTCTCACCCCTCCCCTTGAATCTCTCTTTGAAGAAGAGACGTGATTTTCCTTGAGCTCATATCTCCCAGTTTCTAGCAACTAGAGTGGACATAAAGATGGTAAAATTACCAACACTTCACTGAGCACTGGTCTCCTTTATTCATCCCAGCAATTCTCTGAGTTAAATCCTTCTCTAGTGTTTAGTATTCCCATTTTGCTGACTAGGACACCGAGGCCCCTAATGTCTAAGTAACTAGCCCAGGATCGCCTGGTTAATAGACAGCATAATTCCATCAACTAAATTTGGATCATAGAAATCTAGCGTCCACAAGCTTAATAAAAATGCCATTACAAGCAGTCAACAAATGTTGACCTAATTTAAACAGAGCAGATAGAAATGAAAATGTCAAATATATTTTGAGTGTCCAAATGCAAATTAAATAAGAGACTTCTGAGGTATTCAGGCTTCGAGAAGTCTGGCAGGATGACACTGTATGGCAGACAAAGGTAGCAGAACTAATTCTTCTTTGCCTAGAGAGTCTATTTTTGTTCACTTCAAGCCCTAGACGCTATTTCTATAGTTTGGGGAAAAGCAGGTTTTCACATATTGGATTTAACCAAAATAATGATTTGTTCTATTTTACTTCCCTTCGGTGGCGGTTGTTGGAGAAACACCCTCTTGCTTCATTGGAAAATAACTTACTTGTTTTATGACATTACTGAATACCATCGGCCACGTGTATGGCAGGTATGTTTACAGAAAGAAAATTTGTTTTCCTTCAGCTCCATCTTTGCCTTTCTAGGTCAACAATATTAACATACAAATTCAAATTTCGTAAGAGCTGTGCCCTTTGCAAAAACACTCATAGAAACCCTGCCATTCACTGAAGACATAAAATATTCACACGTCAAAGAAAAGAGGGACCCAGTTCAGGAAGAGGACCTGAAACCGGAGAGGTCCTGTTTCCAAAGGGAAGGAGGGTGTTTCTGACAAGGCAGCTTCCAAAGCTGGAAACCCTTAAAGGAAAAGCAGATGAAATTTGCTTTGAGGGTAAATCTTAAATATTCTCACCATACAGGCACCCAGGAGGGAAAAAAAATAACAAAGAACATGATAGCTATATGAGGTGATGGGTATGTTCATTTGCTTGATTGTGGCAATTAACTCACCCTGCATAAGTTTACCCAAACATCAAGTTGTACCTAACTTGTGCACTTTAAACACATATATTTTTTTAATTTCGCTTATGTTTCAATAAAGCTGGGGGGAAGAACGCTTCTGTCTTGCTTAGAGCACTGCTTTCAGGAAGAATCAAGGGCATTAGTTGCTTTGACAGATGCAGGAAAAGTCAATGTCTAAAGTAAGCAGAGCTCATCCATGAAAACAGCCTTATGAGTCCAGAACTTCGGACTCACGTTCCATCTGGAATGCAGTGCCATGTACACCAGAAAAAAAACATGGCTATTTTACTCCTATCTTGTATTCTCTTTGCCTTGTAAAATGCAAGAGGAAAAAGAAAAACTTTGCACACATTTTGGATCTTCACAGGAATGAGTTTAAATTAGATTCCGGTGCCTGGAAGGAGAAGAGTCTCATCAGGGAAAAAACAATTCTGAGATGGTGTATTTATACACAGAACTCATCAGTCAGGCAGGCCAGAGGGAGAAATCTCCAAGGGAGACAGATAGACGTTTTTCTTCTTCTTCAAAGACGATTCTGTTGTCTCTGGTCTAACTAGAATATGAGCTTACTGTGACATCACCTATGAAGCCTCACTTGCTGTAACCCTAAGCGCACACACACACACACACACACACACACACACACACACAGCCCGTTAGAGAAGCCATGGGGAAGCAAGGAGAGGCAATGGAAGGAGAGAGGACAGGCTTGCCAGCTAGTTCCTCATCTCTCCAAATCTTCTGGCCATGGTTTAAGGTCTGTGTTTTAGAAATTTAACACACATATGAAGTCTTAGGGGGAGGGAAAAAGACCACCCTAAGTGGGAAACAAAGTGGATCATTTTTCTGTATTCTCTTAAAAGAAAAATCTACCCTACTGCTATTTCAGTACCACAAAACTTCTTATCATTTTGAAAAAATATGTCACTCTATTCCTGTCCCCCCAGGAGACTTTTTGAATCTCTTTAGAATAAAGCTACATAGATAACATTGTAACATAAATACATGTATGTAAATTTATATAATTATATATGGATTTCAATTCATTAATTGAGTGTGAAAGAAACATAAGTCTTTGTCTTTCAAAAATCAGTGTATTTGTTTCGACCCAGTTGGTGGGATATTTAACTGAAATCCTTTCTGAAGCTTTTGTCTGTATCCTCTAATCCCAGAAAGATACCATAGTCATGTGATGCCCAGGTATGAGGGGGAGGGCATACACCCATGCACGTGCACGACCTCTGGCCTTTGGCTATCCATTGGCAAATGGTTCCGCTCCAGGGCCACCATTCCAGTTCACCACTGAGCAGTTGGTCTTTGTGAAGACTAAAGATAATTCATGTAAAGCCCTGGGGATGGCACAGAAATGCCCCATCCACTCCCAAAACAAGGCCTGTGAACCACTGACAAGAGAGATCACAACTTTGTTCTACTCCCCCGCTTTGCTGTGGTTTTCCTATTTCTGGCTCCGTCCTATCTCACCCAGATGCTTTCGATAGGTGGAACATGTCTCTTTACTTGTCATCTGCCTGCTTTCTCCAGCTGCTGAGATCATTCTGAATTTAAAAATACGATCAAGTAGCTCTCTTTTTTAAGCATGGGTGGAGGGAAAGGAGAAGAAAGGAAGAAATAAAGAAAGGAGAAAAGGAAAAAGCAGCTGTAAGAGGGAAAAAGGAGGGACAGAGGGGGAGGGAGGGACAGTGACAAAGGTTTTGAAAAGAACAAGACCCAGAAGGAGAAGAAGAAAGAATAGAAGGAGGATTGCCGAAGGCGAGAGGGAGAGAGGGGGAAGGGTAACAGGCACAGGCTCACTGTGAACCTGGCACATCCACATACTTCATTGTATTGAATCCACAGCCCAGCAAAGTGGACGTCATTACCCCCATAGTACAGATGAGGAAACTGAGGCCTCATCAAGTTCACACGGCAATTCACCTGGATGATTCAAAAATGGAGCACGGTGTCAGCAGAGTCTTTAAAGTCCAGGTGCTTGCCACTGAGTCACAGGAGAAAAGACGCCAGGAGCTATGATGGAAAATGAGTGGAAACGGGGAGGAGTCAGGCCAGACAGGAAGATCAGGGAGGGCGAGACCGAGTAGCCCCAGTTACGCCCAAAGGGGCCATCTGGTGCCCTTTTGTCTTCATTAAAGCTGTGGTTCCTCTCTAATGACTGTGCACACTATTAGTCAGATTGATTAATTAGACGTGGGTGTACTCCCTACAACCCCCAGAGGGAGTGCCCATAAATAGTGTCTATCTGTTGTGGCCATGGAACCCGGAAGGAGGTTGTCACAAATCAAGCTTTGTTCCTTGGCTTCTGTTCCTGGGCAGGCGGATGGCCTCAAGGCAGGATTCAGTGGTGAGTTCTCCATGTGCCCAGAGCCTAAGACCCTACCCAAATTTATCTGGGGTGGCCTGGAGTGGGGGTCCCAACATAGGAGGCCCATTTGTCTCTGGGCCCCAAATTGACAAAGGACCACAAATCTACCCTTTGACATTGTATCTGCACGAAATTGTCTACAAAACCTCCTGTTCACATTATCTGGTTAAGATCTAGAAAGTGACTGAATTAAGGCCTGAAGAACGAGAGTGGGCGGCTTGGAAGAACATCCAGAAGGAAATGGTGAACACACTGAAGAAATGAAACGATGCACCTCTCCAACACTCTTGATGGTGCAGAAGACAGTATTTTCTGGAAAATACGGGCACTGATGACTCTGAGTTGAAAAGTTATTCAGATGAGTACCATTTTGAAAGTTTCAGAAATAATATGTCTCAACTTATGTTCCTTATATTTTCTTTGTATGTATTTCTAAGTGCGATATCTGTTAAAATCTACACTTGACTGTGTTTAAAATGTACTTTCAATAAGGGTATAATTAAAATTCTGGGTGATAAAAAAGCATTCTTTGCAGTTTAATTAGTAGCATTTGTCTCCTTTCTTAGTAATGTATTGAATAAGGCAGAGTCCTACAACTGATGGTGTCTGACAGTCTGACAAATGCAGTACGTTGTGGTGATAATTAAACCACTGACTTACAGCGGACAGGGGTTAGAGACTCACACCTAATATTTTACAGGCGTGAGGGGCAGAGGGGTTCCTATGGGGACCAGGACCCACATCTTGTCATCCCAGGACTGGTAATGAAATGCACACAGTTCTGAAGACGGACCTGGCTTCAAACCCCGACTTCCTCCTGGAAGCTGTGTGCCTTGGCCATGTAACTTAACTTCCTTCCTCTTCAATGCCCTCATTTTGCGAATTGGGAATAATAATAATCTAGTAATACCTATTCCAAAAGATAAGCAAGAGGTATAATGGACACCATGATGTCTCTGTCACAGGTAAGCACAAAGCCAATCCTTCCCTTCTCTCTCTTTTGTCTGCAAAAGAAAGCCAACTCCTACCTATTCTGGAACAGGGAGTTTGAGAGGGTCCGGTGGATCTGTGTGATAACGTCAAGTTAAATCTGGTCTGGCTTGGGCAGACACTGATTTCCTCTGGGGAAAAAGGGTTGAAGACCAAGACTTGATTCAGGGAAGCTTGGTCCAAGGAACACCCCTGCAAAGCCGAGCAAGCAGGGGCCCTGGAGTTAACAGGCTGTTGCTGGTATCATTACTATGGCCCTGAGGCTATTGAATAGCATAGTTGCAAACTTGAGTTTCAGGGCAATTAAGTAACTTGCCTAAAATCACTAACTATCTACTGGTGGAACTAATAGGGTTTTGTTTTAGATGGGGGTGATGAAGCTCGTACATAGCAATGGCCCCGAATCCTATCTTTAAGGCCATATAGAAACACAGACAGCCAATCACCTCTGCCCCAGACATGCAGTGGTGAGCGCTGGTGACTACAGGACTTTACATTTCAAAATAGTTGTTGAATGTTGTGCACACGCACCCGCGTGTACATGTGTGAGTACACATGCAGGTCTTTTTTTAAACTATTTTTCTCCATCCCAATCAGCTCTTGCAATATATCGAAAGAACTTCTAGCCAATTTGGAAATGGAGCACTTTATGGGAAATCAGTAAGTGGACATTTGAGAATCTCCCAGCCAAATCCTTCCAGACACGTCAGAGGAAAAGGGTGACAGAGGTGAACGAGGCAAGCTGCAGACTAACACTGGAACGCCACACGCCATTGGAGCTGCGTTCGTTAGTGTCCGATGCATTTGTTGGACAAGTGGTTGATGTCCTCAGTCACTAAAAACACTGCTGGAGTGATGCTAGAGAGGAAGCTCGAGCCGGGTCAGGACCAGCCGGGGTGCTGTGTTAGGGAGTTGGAGTTTCTTGGCTTACCATGGGACGGTACTGAAATCTACCCAGTGGTGTGGACGTCATCCTCAACAGCAATCCTGTGAGGCAAGTGTTAGCACCCCTCACGTGCAGGGTTCAAAAAGGCTGAATGAGGTGCTTTGATTCCACACAGCTAGTGAAACACCAGTTGAGACATGAATATTACAGTTCTCCGGCCTTTCCGGCTCATTTCGCTTTCCCCTTTGCCTAGACCCCATTGGCCAAAATGACCCACAGTTCCCCTTCCACTCTGCCAGGTCTCTCAGCTGTTAGGGCTTTTGTGCCCTCCCTGCCTCCTGCTGGTCTCTGGTCACCCAGGTCTCCCAATGACTGTCTTTATTTTGCCATTTATCTCCCCCAAAATGTTGTCTCTCTCGAGCTACCCTGTCTGAAGCACCTCCTTACCCCAATTTTTCTCATCCCTTTTACTCCCAATTATGTTCTATTTTTCTTCATACCACTTAGTACTATCTGAAAATTTTACATACATATATATTTCCCCCTCTTTCTCCTTCAGAATATAAACTTCACAAACACTGGGTCTTATTTAGCAATCTATCCTTTGCACTTGACTCATGGTAGAGGCCTAATAAATGTTCCTGAAAAAAAAAAGGAATATCCAGTGAATGACTGTTTGAAGGGCACAGCCTGAGGAGACAGCCCTGTGTACTATGTTGAAGGTTTGGGGTGAAACTGCCATGAATCGAGAAAAAGATTTTCTGCTGATTCCTCGCCATTTGGAACCCCCTGGATTCTTGTACGTCATACAGCATTAGCACTGAGACCTTCAAGGAAAGAAGTCCTTTTACAAAGACAAGAGCAAGACAAATAAACGTCAGAAAAAAATGTCCCCAAACAATCAAGCAAGATCATGCGTTTAGCCAAGGCCCTTTGAATTGATCAACTACCTATTGAGCACTGGATCTGTGCCAGGCACCCCTGGGAGGCAAAGATAAACACAGCGCTGCGTCCCTGCCACGTTACCTAAAGCTTGCATCTTCTTATGCCATTATTTTCTTTTCCTAACTGTCAATGATGATCTGAGTGACATTTTATATCTGGGTAAACACATAGTTCTTGAGCAAAACAGGGCTGATCAAATGAGCGGTATAAAAAAATCAAGATAAAATTCTAGAATTTTAGAGTTATGGGGCCACAGATATACTTGTCACACATGTCTGTGGCTTATCGATGAAAACCTGCCTGAATCGCAGATTTTATGTGACAAGTCCAAGGCCACGTGAAAGATTGTTGAGAAATTGAGTTCTCCTGATTCACATTTTTAAGTTTTTTCTGGGAGCAGAAAAATTTTAAAACAAGGAAATAGAGGAGACTTCTTTCCTTCAAAGAAATATTTAACCACTTTTAAAGGACACTACAAATCGGATTTGAAATGACTCATGGTGTCCACTTAATTAGGTTGCTCAACCGCACGAAAGCCACCAATTGAATTGCGTTGAACTCTTCACTGCCCAGTGAGAGCTGTGGCCTGTGAATGAGCTTTGTGTTTACTAATCTGCTTCTGAGGTGTTACTTGGATGCAATTGCGTCTTTGCCCATTCTTTTCAACCTACATATCTAATGCTCTGTCGACGCGTGTTCACCTTCAGGTTTAAAAGGTCAGTTTTGTCCTCGCTAGTTACAATGACCATATTGCATAGACGGGCTCAGAAGCTGGAGCTCTCCCCACCGTGTAACAGAGGAGATGCCTGCAGAAGCGCCATGGCTACCATTCATAGGGGAGTGCCGGCACACCTCGTGCGCTAACACTGGGTTTGCGAGTTTCTCATGTACATATATACTTGCCTTCTTACTGTGGGCAGAAGAGGTTCTTTAGATAGAGTTTTCCAGAATGTGGTTTGAATGAAATGGATTACTGGGGCCCTTTGTCACGCTGATTTCTGTGGGTACCAGGATCCCTTGATCATTCATTGGCTTTCACAGACTCCTGGGAGCTTTTGGGCACAAAGTGGGGGGCTGATGGCTGAGGTGATGGGAATTAGCAACATTTGTTTCTTCCTGTTCTGCTGTGGAATGTGAAATGTGGTCCGGGGAGACTGAGCCTCAGAGCACTTTTCCGCCTTTTGTGCGCAGATGAGTCTGGATTTGAGGATGAAGCCCATCCCAGGGGCTCTAGAAGCACAGCCTGTAGCCTAGCGGGTGGCCGTGGTTAGGAGGTGGCTTCTGTGAGGTCTGCAAGCGAAGCCACAGCTGCAGGAGCCAGCATGAGGCTCCGTTTCCACAAAGATTGGGCGAGTCAGTTCTATTTGCCATTGACATGCGCTTTAATGATGGTTCTCCTGTAGTCTTTCAGTCCACACTGGCTGGTGAGGACACTCACCTTACCAACCCCTGCGTGTTGTCGAATGAGAACTGCATTGTTCCGAACGGCTGTATTAGAAGACGTTTGATTGCATGTGAAATTCATTCATTTATTGCAAGAAATGTCTTCAGTACTTTTGTCAATGAAAGAAGAGAAAGATCTTGCAATTCTGTGAATTTAATTTCAGCTGTTACCAATTTCGAATGGTTGTAAAGTGGTTTTACGTTTTATTATCACCTCATACAAAGACAGGTTTTAGTTGTGGTGAATATTAAAACTTTGAAAAGAGACGCATGAAAAAGTATCAATCAGAAATTGTGTGTGGCCAATTCAAGCATGAAATCCACTATAAAATAAATGTTATTAAGAAGCAAATTCAAGTTGCCTATTAGAATTTTGATGGGATTTTATTTCGATATGTCACACACATTGAATATTTAATATCTTTCACAATACTTTCTATTTTATCTTTTCTTGTCATAATTATATTTTATAAGAAAATTTCATGAACTTTTCTCTACTACCAGCACTACTGATTTTTTCTCTGCTACCAGCATTTAAGTATATTTCCTGTTACAGTAAAAGAAAAAAATTCCATGCTTCACGGCATTGCCCTGCACTCAATAGTCCTTTTCCAATGTCCTATTTGAGTAATAATAATGGTTGCTTGTTATATGTGATGTACAGACTATTTGAAAAGAAAACTCTCACTGGCGCACACAAAGACATGGTGAATGGGTGGAGTGTGCTCTGTCTTTGTGAAGGTGACACTAGGAGACAGTGAGGTGAAGAGTCCGCCTCCCTCTCATGCAGGCTGTGAATGGTCCATCTCACTTGCTTCTGTCCTGTGCTTTGCACCTCCGGGCAAAGTTCCTCAGGAAGAGAGATGGCTCTGTCCCAACTAGAAACTTAAGATGATATTGTCGACGATGGTGTTGGTAATTATCCATATGCTTACCATTTTTCTTTTCTTTATTTTTAAATTCGTAATTCCAGAGATCCATGCAGATAGTCAACGTTTTTTTTTTTTGAGTTGGGTAGCCGGCCTTTTATTTTGTTTTATTTTTAAATTAAATTTATTGGGGTGACTTTGGTTAATAACATTATATAAATTTCAAGTGTATAATCCTGTGATACCTCATCTGTATATTGCGTTGCGTGCTCACCATCCAATTCTAGTCTCCCTCTGTCACCATAACTTTGACCCTTTCTAAGCTCTTCACCCTCTTCCCGTCTGGTGACCACCATACTGTTGTCTGTGTCTGTGAGTTTGTTTGTTTGTTCATTTGTTGCTTTCTGTTTTATAACTCACATATGAGTGAAATCATATGATTCTTCTCTTTTTCCATCTGACTTACTTTGCTTGGCATGATACTCGAAAGATCCATCCGCATTGTAGCAAATGGCAGTATTTCATTCTTTCTTATATCTGCATAGTATTCCATTTATGTATGTACCACATCTTCTTTATCCAATCATCCATTGAAGGCACTTGGATTGTTTCCATGTCTTGGCTGTTGTGCAATGAACACAGAGGTAACTACTGTTTTCTTTTATTTTTAAATTTATTTTATTTCAATTGTTATTCAAGTACAGTTTTCTGTCTTTTACTCCCATCCCAGTCCATCCCCCCAGTGCTCCCCACCTCCCTCCCATTTCCACCCCCCTTAGTTTTTGTCCATGTGTCCTTTATACTTGTTCCTATAATCCCCTCCCTTTTTCCCTGAAATTCCCTCTCCTCTCTCCTCTGGTTACTGTCAGCCTGTTTTCTATTTCAATGTCTTTGGTTATATTTTGCTTCCTTGTTTGTTTTGTTGCTTAGGTTCCTGTTAAAGGTGAGATCATATGGTATTTGTCTTTTACCGCCTGGCTTATATCATTTAGCATAATGCTTTCCAGTTCCGTCCATGCTGTTGCATAGGGCAGGAGCTCCTTCTTTCTTTCTGCCCTATAGAATTCCATTGTGTAAATGTACCATAGTTTTTTGATCCACTCATTTACTGATGGACACCTAGGTTGCTTCCAACACTTGGCTATTGTAAATTGTGCTGCTATGAACATTGGGGTGCATAGGTTCTTTTGGAATGGTGTTTCAGGGTTCTTGGGATATAATCCTAGCGGTGCAATCGCTGGGTCAAAAGGCAGTTCCATTTTTAGTTTTCTGATAAAATTCCATACTGTTTTCCATAGTGGTTGTACCAGTCTGCAATCCCACCAACAGTGAACTAGGGTCCCCTTTTCTCCACAACCTCTCCAACACTTGTTGTTTGTTGCTTTGCTTATGATGGCCATTTTTACTGGTGTAAAGTGGTATCTCATTGTGGTTTTAATTTGTATTTCTCTGATGGCTAGCGATATTGAGCATCTTTTCATGTGTCTCTGAATCCTCTGTATGTCCTCCTTGGAGAAATGCCTGTCCATGTCCTTTGCCCATTTTTTAATTGGGTTGCTTGTCTTCTTGGAGTGGATTCGTGTAAGTTCTTTGTATATTTTGGAGATTAAACCCTTGCCTGAGGTATCATTGGCAAATATGTTTTCCCATATAGTTGGGTCTCTTTTTATTTTAATGCTGTTTTCTTTAGCTGTGCAGAAGCTTTTTATTTTGGTGAGATCCCATTTGTTTATTCTTTCCTTTATATCCCTTGCTCTGGGGGACACATCAGTAAAAATGTTGCTGCGTGAGATATCTGAGATTTTCCTGTCTGTGTTCTCCTCTAGGATTTTAATGGCATCACAGCTTATATTTAAGTCTTTTATCCACCTTGAATTTATTTTTGTTTGTGGTGTAAGTTGGTGCTCGAGTTTCATTTTTTTGCACATAGCTGTCTAGTTCTCCCAACACCATTTGTTGAAGAGACTATTTTTACTCCATTTTATGGTGTTGCCCCCTTTGTCGAATATTAACTGACTGTAGTGACTTGGGTTTATTTCTGGGCTCTCTGTTCTGTTCCATTGGTCTATGTGTTTGTTTTTATGCCAGTACCAGGCTGTTTTGATTACAGTGGCCTTGTAACACAATTTGGTACCAGGTATTGTGATCCTTCCTACTTTGTTCTTCTTTCTCAAAATTGCAGCTGTTATTCGGGTTGTTTATGGTTCTATATAAACTTTTGAAGTGTTTGTTCTATGTCTGTGAAATATGCCATTGGTACTTTGATAGGTATTGCATTGAATCTGTATATTGCTTTGGGTAATATGGACATTTTGATGATGTTCATTCTTCCAATCCATGAACACGGTATATGTTTCCATTTGTTTGT
>PVKM010020884.1:0-23029 GCA_004027735.1 Carollia perspicillata
ACCTTTTTTAAATTCTTGATCCTCTCTCTTCCTGCCCCCCATTTTTTGTTGTTTTCTTTTTTTCTTCATCCACGTGAGATGATAAGACATGAGTTACAAAGGGTCCAGAGACAGATCAAGAGGGGGAGCACAAGCTTAACTCCCAAAACTGAGAAACTGAGACAAATGTGCCTTTGCTATTCCACAGAGCTGGCATTTTACCGTGTATGTGTTTTATTATTAGTTTGCAGTTATTTTTTACCACTTTCATTAGCGTTTTCAATTTCTCTTCTTATATTTAGTTTTCCTCAATTTATTTTCCTGTTTAATTGCTCTGCTTGACTGTTTTTTTTCTTATTCTCTCTCTGTATTATATTTTAATTTTCTTTCTTTCACTTCACCCATGTTCCAATAACACCCAGTGCTTAATTGGGTACTTTCTATTCTGTTTATCCAAGTCATTTATTTTTTGTCATATTATTATTGTTCCAGTACTATTGTAAATAATCAATTTTCCATACAATTGTACATATTACAGAGTAACCCTTCATGATCTTGTAGTAGAAATTTAAAATATAGATAGAAACTGAAGCTGGCACTCTGTATCAGCCCCTGATGGCTCCCTGCTGGCTTCCTGGCTTCAGACTATCACCTGTTGACTAGTTAGTTGATTCCCTGCCCTGGCCCTGGATGCTCCCCGCTGTTTCTTTGTCCTGGGCCCCGGACCACTCCCCTTCCTCTCCTGTGCCCTTGGCTTTTACAATTCTGTATCTCCTGCTTGTACCATGAGACCTCTCCCCTCCCCACTTTGTTGCAAAGGTATTTAACCACCCACCTGACCCCTCCTCAGCGCCCAGAATTTGGAAGCTGTCTCCTCTGGGCCCACGTGTGTAATAAAGGCTTATTCCATCACCCCAGATCATGTAAGAGTTTGTTTTTCCGCAACAATCTTAGCCCACTTCACTTTAACCCTGACCATTAGTATTGTTGTGGTTAACTCTATTCTCTCTCACACTATTTTCTATACTTTAATCTCACGATATCTCACCATCTAACCTTGCACAAGCACTCTGTTTTCTGGATTCAGCTCACAATCAGCCTCCTCTCTAACAAGAGACCCACTTCAAGACACATCATACAAAAATGGAAAAATTCCAAGACAAAGAGAGAATCTTAAAGGCAGCAAGGGAGAAAAAGGAAGTAACATACAAGGGAGCCCTGATAAGGCTAGCAGCTGATTTCTCAATGGAAATGCTCCAAACCAGAAGAGAATGGCAATAAATACTCCAAGTAATGAAAGCCAGAGGCCTGAAATCAAGATTACTCTACCGAGCAAGGCTTTCAGTTAAAATGGAAGGCCAATTAAGGAGCTTCCAAGACAAGAGAAGTCTAAAAGAATACACCTCCACCAAACCAGCTCTGCAAGAGATGCTGAAGGGACTGCTTTTAAAAAAGGAAGGAAGGGAGTGAGAGAGAGGAACACAGGTATAAAATAATGGCAATGAATAAGTACCTATCAATAATAACCTTCAACATAAATGGATTAAATGCTCCAATCAAAAGACACAGAGTAGCCAAATGGATAAGAAGGCATGACCCACATATATACTGTCTACAAGACACCCACCTCAGGACAAAAGACCTACAGAGTCTGAAAGTACAGGGCTGGAAACAAATATTCCAAGCAAACGGACAAGAAATACAAAGCTTGGGTAGCAATACTCATATCAGACAAAATAGACTTCAAAAAGAGAGCCATAAAAAGAGACCCAGAAGGTCACTTCGTAATACTCAAGGGAAGAATGCATCAAGAAGACATCAACATTGTAAATATATATGCACCCAACATAGGAGCACCCAAATACATAAAGAAAATCTTGGAGGCCTTCAAGAAAGAAATTGACAGCAACACAATTATAGTAAGGGATTTTAATACCCCACTGTCAAAAATGGACAGATCTTCCAAACAAAATATCAACCAAGTTATTGTGGCATTCAACAATTCCATAGATGGAATGGACTTAACTGATGAATATAGAGCCTTTCATCCCAAAGAAGCAAAATACACATTCCTTTCAAATGCACATGAAATATTTCCAAAGACAGACCACATGATAGGTCACAAAACAAGCCTCAACAAATTCAAAAAAATTGAAATCATAGAAAGAATTTTCTCTGACCGCAAGGGACTGAAACTAGAAACCAACCTTAAGGAAAAATCTCAAAAGCACTGAACTTCATGGAGATTGAATAGCATGCTATTAAACAATGAATGGGTCAAGAAGGAGATCAAGGAAGAAATAAAAAAGTTCCTGGAAACAAATGAAAATGAACTCACAACAACCCAAAACTTATGGGACAAAGCAAAGCCAGTCCTGAGAGGGAAATTCATAGCTATACAGGCTTACCTAAAAAAAAAAAAAAAAAGAAACATTTCAAATTAACAACCTAGCCCTATGCCTACAAGAACTTAAGGAACAACAATAAAGACAGACCTGAGCTAGTAGAAGGAAGGAAAGATCCAAGATCAGAGCAGAATTAAATGACAGAGACTAAAAGCACAATTCTAAAGATCAATGATTCCATGAGCTGGTTCTTTGAAAAGATAAACAAAATTGACAAGCCTTTAAGCAGGCTCATCAAGAAAAAAAGAGAGAGGATCCAAATAAATGCAATCAGAAATGAAAGAGGAGAGATTACAACTGATACCACAGAAATACAAAGGATTGCAAGAAATTATTATGAAGAACTATGTGCCAAGAAACTTGAAAACCTAGGTGAAATAGAAAAATTTCTAGAAAAATATAATCTTCCAAAACTAAACGAAGAAGCAGAAAGCCCGAATAGACAAATAACAGCTTATGAAATTGAAGCAGTAATAAAAAACTCCCAACACACAAAAGCCCTGGACCAGATGGTTTCACAGGAGAATTCTACAGAGCATTTAAGGAAGAGCTAACCCCTATCTTTCACAGACTATTCCAAAAAATCCAAGAAGATGGAAGACTCCCAAACTCTTTCTATGAGGCCAGCACAATCCTAATCCCCAAATCAGATAAAGTTACAACAAAGAAAGAAAACTTCAGGCCAATATCGCTGATGAACGTAGACACTAAAATCCTCAACAAAATATTGGCAAACTGCATCCAGCAATACATTAAAAAGATCATGCACCATTGTTACAGAACTGGGCCAAGGGGGGTATGATATACTATTACCGAAAGGACCCCCTACTAGGTTCACATTGTCCACCACCAGAGGAAAGATGTCTCTCAATGCCAGAGATGTGTGAAAAGGAAAGGAAATGTTTATTTAAAGATATACAGACTTAGTGACCTAATGTCTTCATTAAAATATCAAAGTCCTTTAGGATATCCACAGATGCACACAGTCCTTCCTTCTCCCTCTGCCCTAATCTGGGGTACCGTATCTCAGGAAAAGAAGTAGAAATCCATGATTCAGGCTCCTAGCACCATCAATTCTGTCATCACCAGGATCCTCAGGTAATCCAAAGCCATGTGGCACCTTCTCATGGCCTACCAGTAAAAGTTCTTTCACCCATTTTCTTCCAGGCAAAATCTCTTCTACTTCTTAAACCACAAGGCCAAAGGGAGCACCCCAAAGCTGTGGGGCCCCCACTCTGGCAGAACCACATGGTTCTCTCCTCACATGGCTGCTGAGTCTGGGTTTAAATCCCTGCTCCAACTTTCCTCTGCACTCCCATTTCCGACTCCTCCTACAATCAGTTACATCTGCCAAGATTCCTGTATTATTCCAAGTTTACTGGGCTGCCATCGTGAGTCTGGGCAGGTGTGGCCCCATGTCATGGAGCCAATCTTCTCCAAGCTCTCACGCAGGCACTGTAACCAGGGGGAGCTGCCCCCAGTTACATCTTGGATGGAAGTCACTTCTATCCCCCTGACTCAAAGCATGGCCACAGCTATTTAACATATCTATGAAACCAGTTAAAGGTTACAGCTATGTTAAATGACCATGCCCGAGGTTAGCTGCAAAGCTGTTGCTGTACAAAAGAGCTCTATGTGTTCCTGCTTCATGTGTCCCTCCCCTCAACTCACACCTGGTGGGGGAAGGCATGAGGACATCCTATATATCTTTCTAATATTTCCTGGACACTTTGATTTCTGGACCCCATTCCAAATCTGTATTTGGGGCCTCCCTCTCGGTTGCACCCTGTTACACCATGGTCAAGTGGGATTCATCCCAGAGATGCAAGGATGGTACAACATTTGCAAATCAATAAATATAATACATCACATAAACAAAAGCAAATATAAAAATCACATGATCATATCAATAGATGGAGAAAAGGCATTTGATAAGGTTACAGTACCCATTTATGATAAAAACACTCAGCAAAGTAGGAATAGAGGGAGTATCTCTCAACATAATAAAGGCCATATATAGAGAGACCTACTGCCAACATCATACTCAATGGACAAAAACTATAAACTTTCTCACTAAGACCAGGAACAAGACAAGGTTGTCCACTTTCACCACTTCTATTCGACATAGTATTGGAACTTCTAGCCACAGCAATCAGAAAAGAAAAGGAAATAAAGGACATCCAAATTGGAAAAGAGGAAACAAAACTGTCATTGTTTGCAGATGACATAATGGTGTACATAGAAAACCCTATAGACTCTACCAAAAAGCTGCTCAACCTAATAAATGAATTTTACAAAACAGCGGGATACAAAGTCAATATCCAGAAATCAAAGGCATTTTTATACACCAACAATGAAATATCAGAAACAGAAGTAACGGAAAAAGTTCCATTTGATATAGCAACAAGAAAAATAAAATACCTAGAAATAAACCTTGCCAAGGATATTAAAGACCTGTATGTAGAAAACTACACAACATTGAAGGAAGAAATCAAGGAACACACAGATGGAAACATATACCATGTTCATGGATTGGAAGAATTAACATCATCATAATATCCATACTACCCATAGCAATTTATAGATTAATTATAATCCCTATTAAAGTGCCAATGGCATACTTCACAGAAATAGAACAAACACTTCAAAAATTGATATGGAACCATAAATGACCCCAAATAGCTGCAGTAATTTTGAGAAAGAAGAGCAAAGTAGGAGGGATCACAGTACCTGATATCAAAATGTATTACAAGGCCATTGTAATCGAAACAGCCTGGTACTGGCATAAAAACAGACACATAGACTAATGGAACAGAATAGAGAGGCCAGAAATAAACCCAAGTCTCTACAGTCAATTAATATTTGACAAAGGAGGCAGCAGCATAAAATGGAGCAAAGATAGCCTCTTTAACAAATGGTGTTGGGAGAACTGGATAGCTATATGCAAAAAAATGAAACTCAAGCACCAACTTACACCATACACAAAAATAAATTCAAGGTGGATAAAATATTTAAATATAAGTTGTGACACCATTAAAGTCCTAGAGAGAACATAGGCAGGAAAATCTCAGATATTCCATGCTACAATATTTTCACTGATGTCCCCTAGAGCAAGGGACATAAAAGAAAGAATAAACAAATGGGATCTCATCAAAATAAAAAGCTTCTGCACAGCCAAAGAAAACAGCATTAAAATGAAAAGAGAACCAACCATATGGAAAAACATACTTGCCAATGATACCTCAGACAAAGGTTTGATCTCCAAAATATATAAAGAACTCACACCACTCCCCTCTAAGAAGACAAGCAACCCAATTAAAAAATGGGCAAAGGACTTGAACAAACACTTCTCCAAGGAGGACATACAGAGGGCCAAGAGACATATGAAAGGATGGTCTGTATCACTAGCCATCAGAGGAATGCAAATTAAAACCACAATGGGATAGCACTTCACACCAGTCAGAATGGCCATCATAAACAAATCAACAAACAACAAGTGTTGGAGAGGTTGTGGAGAAAAGGGAGCCCTAGCGCATTGTTGGTGGGATTGCAGACTTGTGCAGCTACTGTGGAAAACAGTATGGAATTTCCTCAGAAAAGTGAAAATGGAAATGCCTTTTGACCCAGCAATTCCACTGCTAGGATTATATCCTAAGAATGCTGAAATGCCAATACAAAAGAACTTATGCACCCCAGTGTTCACAGCAGCACAATTTACAATAACCAAGTACTGGAAGTAACCTAAGCGCCCATCGGTAAATGAGTTGATCAAAAAACTATGGTACATGTACATAATGGAATTCTACACAGCAGAAAGAAAGAAGGAGCTCCTACCCCTTGCAACAGCATGGATGGAACTGGAGAGCATTATGCTAAGTGAAATAAGCCAGGCAGTGAAAGACAAATACCATATGATCTCACATATAAGTAGAACCTAATCAATAAAACAAGCAAGCAAGAAAAATATAACCAGAGACATTGAAATTAAGAACAAACTTACAGTAACCAGAGGGGTGAGAGGGGGTAATGAGGGTGGAAAGGAGGAGGCTTTTAAGGAATATCTGTAAAGGATACATGGACAAAACAAAGGGGGGTAGGATCAAGGGTTGGGGTGGGGGCATGATGTGGGGAAAATGGAAACAACTGTACTAGAACAACATTAAAAAAGAAAAATAAAATAAAATAAACTGTTGGGATAATTGGACAGATACATGCAGAAAAATGAAACTAGACCACCTTCTCTACATCGCAGAGAAGAGTACATTCAAAATGGATCAAAGACTTAAATTTTAGACCCCAAACCACAAAATCATAGAAGAAAACATAGGTAGCAAAATCTTGGACATTTCTTGTATATTTTTTTAATCAGATATATCTCCCCGGGAAAGGGAAACAATAGGAAAAAAATTAACAAATGGGACTTCATCAAATTAAAAAGTTTTTGCACAGCAAAGGAAATCATTAGCAAAATGAAAAGATAACCTAGAGAATGGGGTTCCATATCCACTGATACATCTGATAAGAGGTTAATATCCAAATTTATAAAGAAATTACAAAACTCAACACTAAAAATCAAACAACCCAATTAAAAAGTGGGCAAAGGACCTGAATAGACTCTTCTCCAAAGAGGACATACAAATGGTGAATAGACAAATGAAAAGATGCTCAACATAACTAATCAGCAGAGAAATGCAAATTAAAAGCACATTGAGATACCATCTCCCACCTGTCAGAATGGCTATTATAAATAAATAAAAAAACAAGTCCTGGCAAGGATGTAGAGAAAGGGTAACCCTTTTGCACTGTTGATGGAAATGCAGGCTGGTGCAGTCACTGTGGAAACCAGTATGGAGATACCTCAAAACTTAAAAATGGATCTGCCTTTTGATCCAGCAATCCCACTTCTGGGAATATATCCAAAGGAACCCAAAACACTAAATCAAAAGAACATAAGAACCCTTAAGTTCATTGCAGCGCTATTTATATTCACCAAGATATGGAAGCAGCCCAAGTGTATATTGATAGATGAGTGCATAAAACAACTGTGGGACATTTACATAATGCAATTTTGCGTGGCCATAAAAAAGGAGAAAATTTTACCCTTTGGAACAGTATGGATGGACCTGGAGAATATTATGCTAAGTGAAATAAGCCAGTCAGATAAAAACAAATGCCATATGATTTCACTCATATGTGGAATACAACGAACAAACTGAACTAACAAACAAAACAGAGACAAGCTCATAGATGGAAAACAGATGACAACTAGTGGGGAGGGAGGTCAGTGAGTGGAGGGATTGAGCAAAAACTAAAAAGGACTCATGGACATGGACAACAGTGTGGTGATTCCTGTGGGAAGGGAAGTGTAAGGGGACTAGATAGTAATAGGAAAAAATATATAATAAAGATTATATATTTGATAAATCACCTCTTTGTTTTCTAAAGAGTATTAGAGGAAAATGAGAGAGAAATGTTAAAAAGTAAAATTATGCAAAAGAGCCCTGGCTGGTGTAGCTCAGTAGTAGATTGAGTGCGGGCCTGTGAACCAAACAACCGCGGTTCGATTCCCAGTCAGGGCACATGCCTGGGTTGCAGGCCAGTTTCCAGCAGGGGACGCACAAAAGGCAACCATACATTGATATTTCTCTCCCTCTCTCCTTCCCTTTCCCTCTAAAGATAAATAAATAAAATCTTTAAAAAATTATGTAAAAGATACACCTGACACTCAATAACCCAAAGAAAATTGGTAAAACAAGGCTTAATGTTATACAAAACAGAATACACCTAATGCAAAAAGCAAATAGGGAAAGAATATTATAAAGCAATTTCACTTACATAGATGCAAAACTCTTAAACATACAAGGCAAATTGATACTATTTATAAGAGAGAAATGGTAATGTATCTAGTAATGTTGAAAATGTACATACCCTACTAGGTATTCCAATTGTAGTTATACCACAGAGAAATTTCTGCAGTTGTGAACCAGGTTACATGTACAAGAATGGTAACAAAGTATTAGAAACACCCAAATGCTCACCAATAGAGGTATGGATTAATGAATTGTGAAACTCAGATATTAGAATGCTACACAAGAGTTAAAATGAACTAAATGTAACATATTACCATAGGTAAAGCTTAAAGTGTAATGCTGAACACAGAAATCAAGTTGTAGACATATCTCTATTGTTTGAGAACACAATTTCATAAATTTATTAAAAGAATGTTATATTCATTACAGATACAAATATGTGCAGTAAAATCATAAAAACAAGAATTAGAAGGATACTCACCACATTCTTGTTATTGTTTGTCCAGGGAGAGATGGAGAGGAACAGGACTCAAGGGGGGGAAGGGGGCTTCACTTTTATCTGCAAACATCTTTTTCTTTTATTAAAAACAAACACAACCACCAACTATCAGTGTTAACATTTTTTTTAATTCTGGGAGGTAAATACAATGTATTTGTTATGGTTATAATTTTCTATAAATTTATACAATTTTAGAAGAAATGCCTAAAGGCAGGACTTCTGGAACAGTAGAGTGAGGACTTCAATAAATCCTCTCTCCATAAAAACAACAAAAATATACTTTTAGGGATCCAAGATGGTGGAGGAGTGAATGGAATTACACTAATCTCCTCCCAGGACCAATCTGGAATTACAACTAAATTGTGGAGAAATCACCTGGAAGAAACAACTGAACAATAATGAGAGGGAAGCCTTATAACCACAGAAAGACAGAATAATCAGTTTCAGCACAACATGACTGATTGGCAGTGTGGAGGAGGCATGAGAAGGCTGGCTGGGCACCCACAAGTAGCAACTAAGCACTGGAGGAATATTTAAGTGGATGGTTGGATCCCTCTGAAAAGTGTGGTGTCTATACCCTCAGCTGGGGAGGAGGGCAAGATGGTGGAAGAGTGAATGGAAGCCAAACTAACCTCTTCCCAGGACCAATCTGGAATTACAAAAAAGGCAGCAAGGGAGTAACAGACAGTGACATACCAGAGAACTCTGATAAGGCTAGCAGCTGACTTCTCAATGGAAACACTACAAGCCAGAAGGGAATGCCAAGAAATATTCCAAGTAATGAAAAGCAAAGGTCTGCATCCAAGACTACTCCACCCAGCAAGGCTCTCATTTAAATGGAAGGTGAAATAAGGAGTTTTCCAATCAAAAGAAGGCTAAAAGAATACACCTCCACCAAACCAGCATTACAAGATATGCTAAAGGGACTGCTATAAGAAGTTGAAGAAAAAGAGTGAGAGAGAGAGGAACACAGTTACAAAGCAGGGAAAGTGACAATGAATAAGTACCTATCAATAATAGCCATAAATCTAAATGGATTAAATGCTTCAATCAAAAGAAATAGGGTAGCTGAATGGAAAAGAAAACATGACCTGCACATATGCTGCCTATAAGAAACCCACCTCAGAATAAAAGACCTACACCATCTGCAAGTGAAGGGTTGGAAAAGAATATTCCAGACAAATGGATAGGAAAAAAATTCTGGGGTAGCAATAGTTAATATCAGACAAAACAGATCAGAAAACAAAGGTCATAAAAAGAGACCCAGAAGGACACTTCATAATACTCAAGGAAAAAAATCCATTAAGAAGATATAAATATTGTAAACATATATGCACCCAACATAGGAGCACCCAAATATATAAGGAAAATCTTGGAGGACTTCAAGAAAGATATAGACAGCAACACACTTACACTAGGGGATTTTAATGCCCCACTGTCAACAATGGATAGATATTTCAAACAAAGTATTAACAAGGATATTGTGGCACTGAACAACACCCTAGCTGAAATGGACTTAACTGATATATAGAACCTTTCACCCCAAAGAAGCAAAATATATATTCTTTTCAAATGCACATGGACCATTCAAATGTACATTTGCACATTTTCAAAGATAGACAACAAGATGGGACACAAAACAAGCCTCAACAAATTCAAGAAAATTGAAATCCTATCAAGCATTTTTTCTGATCACAATGGCTTGAAACTAGAAACCAACCCAAAGGAAAAAACTCAAAAATAATCAAATTCAGATGCACAGTTCAAAACACTGGTTATCAGTATGGTCCAGGAACTCAATGGGTACTTCAGTGGCATAAAAAAGACCCAGACAGAGGTGAAGTTTTCATTAAGTGAAATAAAGAAAAATGTACAGGGAACCAACAGTGGAGGAGACAAACCCTAGAATCAAATCAATGATTTGGAACACAGCAAGGAAAAAACATTGAGTCAGAACAGCAGGAAGAAAAAATAATCAAAAAAAAAAAAAAAAGAGAAGAGGCTTAGGAACCTCTGGGACATCTTTAAACATAACAACATCCAAATCATAGGATGGCCAGAAGAAGAGGAAGAGCAAGAAATTGAAAACTTATCTGAAAAAAATAATGAAAGAAAACTTCTCTAATTTGGTTAAGGGAATAGACATACAAGTCCCAGAAGCACAAAGAATCCCAAACAAGATGCACCCAGAGAGGACCACATCAAGACATATGATAATTAAAATGCCAAAGGTTAAAGATAAAGAGAGAATCTTAAAAGCAGCAAGAGAAGAAAGTTATGTACAAAGGAGTTCCCTAGCAGCTGGTTTCTCAAAAGAAACTTGGCAGGCTAGAAGGGATGGCAAGAATTATTCAAAGTGATGAAATTCAAGGACCTACAACCTAGATTATTCTATCCAGTGAAGCTATCATTTAGAATTGAAGGGCAGATAAAGTGCTTCCCAGACAAGGTAATGCTGAAGGAGTTCATCAGCAGCAGCAATTATTATATGAAATGCTAAAGAGAATTATACAAGGAAAAGAAGAAGATGAAAATGATGAAGATTAAAATGGCAATAAATACAGAAATATCATTAATTGAATCTAAAAAACAAACTAAGCAAACAAGGAGAATAGGAACAGAATCATAGACATGGAGATCATTCAGAGGGTTATCAGCTGGGAGGGAGAAGGGAAAAAATGGGGTGAAAGGTGCAGGGATTAAGAAGCACAAATTTGTAGATCTAAAATAGATAGGGGGATGATAAGAACAGTATAGGTAATGGAGAAGCCAAAGAACTTATATGCATGACACATGGACATGAACTAAAGAGGGAGTGCTGGGGAGGATGGTGGGAGTGGGTGGATGGAGGCAAAGGGGAAAAACTGGGACAACTGTAATAACATAATCAGTAAAATATATAAAAAATAAACAACTTGTAAAAGAGGCACTGCTGCCATTGAGGAAATTGTAGTCAAGGGGTCCTAGCTATGGCATCACCAAGGACACAAAAAAAATGCCAAGTACAGGAAGAATCAATTTTTGGATTGTGCCACATGCAGAGGGCAGCAACATCAGATTGTGTCTTTATCATTAGGTCAAATTATTTTTGTCCTTTATTTCTTCTTCCTTCCTTCCTTGCTTCAGTCAAGGAGCCAGAGATGGGCTAGTTGTTGAATAGGTGGGGGGTGGTATTTGAGGAGGAAAGGAAAGAGCTAGCTAGAGAGGAAAGAAAGAAATATACTAGCATGCTTCCTTTGCCCCTGAAAACTTCTACCCTGAAGCACTGAAGCAGGCATTGGCTAGAGAACAGATTTCTCTTGAAATGAAATTCATAGTTTTCACTACTACAAGTGATTAGACTTTTTAAAAATTAAAATGAAACTACTATTGACCCTCAAAAATAAAAAAAAAGATAGTAAAAGAGTATTCTGAACAAGTTTACGCCAATAAATTTGACAATTTAGATCAAATGAACAAACTCCTTGAAAGACAAAAATTACCAAAGTTCATTCAAGAAAAAATAATCTGAATAATCCAATATTTATTAAAGAAATTGAAATTGTAGTTTAATGCATTCCCACAAAGAAAACTCCAGTCTTAGATGACTTCTCTGGGAAACTCTATCAAATATTTAAGGAAGAAATAATACCAATTCTACACTAATTCTCCCAAAGAACTGAAGAGAGAAGGGAATTTTTCCTAACTCATCCATGACTTCATTATCTTGATTTTGATGATAGATTCATGGGTGTATACATGTCAAAAATGTATCAAATTGTGTGCTTTAGATATGTGCAATTTCTTATATGTAAATTACAACACAATAAAGGTTCGAAAACAGCTAAATCAGTACTTACAGAATCATAGCATTCACAATGATTATAGTAGAAAAAGAAGCTATCAAATTAATGATTTAAGCTTCTACCTTATGAAACTAGGAAAAGAGAAAATTAAATTCAAACTAGCAGAAGTACAAAAATAATAAAGATAAAAGCAAGAATAAATAAAATTGAGGTTTCCATTTCTGATCACAATGAAGTATGTCTACTACAGCCTCTCTCTCCTACTGATTATTGCAACAAAAAACCTTGGACAAAATATGTAAAGCAACTAACTACTTGAGGATTCTGACAAGTAAACAAAAGCAGGCAGTCTCTGAAGGTGAAGCTAAAATTGAAAAAGCAGCCCGAACGCCAGTCAGTTTTTTGCCCCACTGTTTTTTTTTTACAAGACTTTGTCCCAATTGCATATGAACCTCCCTATGATATGAGCTCATCCAAGGCTATGCATACAAGGAAAGCAAACAGTCATACAAAATCTTTAAGAACTGAACTAAACTATGATTTAAACTACAGCTGAAGTCTGAACTAACACCTGAGTAACACATGCATGAGACAAACCTGAAGCAGGACAGCAAAAGCTTTGAAAACTGCACAAAGACTTAAACCACCACTCAAGCCTCACATTAACCTTTGAATGGTGCATACACAACACAGATCCAAAGGGACTCAGCAAAGGCCTTGGAAACTAAACTGACTGGAATCAACACCCACAGGTGAGACAAGACTAGTGGTTTGAATTTAATCAGATTTATTACATGATAAACAAATATTAAAAACACAAAGCAATCACCAATAACTAGGATAGAATCCAAAATTATTCAACATAACAAAGAATCAGTAAAGTAAAACAATAAAAATGTAACAAAAATTGTGAAAGAATTGGGGAGCAGAAGGCCAATGTTTGGGCTAAATTCTTATCTTTCATAGAAGGGAGCTAAAACTGAAAGCTCCAGAAATCCAGGTGTGATGGTATTCCCTGAACCTAGAGAGGTGCTCATCAGAAGAATTAAAAACAGAAACCATGAGAAGAGTGTGCACTGGAGGTGTCACTGGAAATGCACTAGGATGACTCTGAATAACATATTGTTCTGCATTTCTACATAACATGAGCCCCTATCACTTTTAATATCATATAATTTTTATAGAGGGGAATTGGGACTCCACACCTGGACTGTGCCTCTAGTCTTCTTTTCCTCTTTCCAGTATACCATTGAAATGACAATGAGATTCACAGTCATTACAATCCCTGGAAACACTGGAAGTAGAGAAAAGTATGCCACCAGCAGAACCAGAAACCTTGGTGAATCTTTACAAGGTAGCAGATATGGAAATGACTGAGCAACAAAGAGGAAATTGTAGTTCAAAATGTCCCTGGAAGTATCTGGAAGGAGGGTACACACCTGAACAGGGAAGCTCTGAGAGAAAGGATGCCTCTTCCCAGTAGGTATGGACTCTGGGGAAGGCATCCAGGAGTCACCTGGAATCAGCTGGGCCAGTTTTTGACTACAGCTGGTGTTCTGACACTAATTTTAACAGCTGTTGAAAACCAGATTCAGATTCACTCAATCTGAGGTGGTCTCAGGATTCTGCATTTCTACTTAGAGCTCAGGTCATGCCATGCTGCTCATCCATGAACCACACTGAATAGTAGAAACATTCTATATAGACTTCTTTGGCATGGGCACACTGAGTGGTCACTGTGAGTGGATGAGAAAAAGAGGAAGACTAACATCTAAAGAGAGTCTGACAGGACTTCCAGTCAAGATGGAAGCATAAGTAGATACACTTTGCCTCCTTGCATAACCAAAAGAAGGACAACAACAAATTTAAAAAAATAACCAGAACTGCCAGAAAGCTGAACTGTATGGAAGCCCAACAACCAAGGAGTTAAAGAAGAAACATTCATCCAAACTGATAGGATGGGTGGAGATGGGCAGCTGGGGTGGAGAGGACACATGGCAAAGCGGCAACTGGAGGACTGGGTGAGTGAGGAGGGAGCTGGTAATCCCACATTTGTGTGTGCATAAACAGGAAGGAACAACTGGGGAGCGAGACAGACCACACAAGCCAGGAACCCAGGGAGGGAAAAGAAAGCCTCAAAACTTCTAGTGGTAAAAACCTGTGGGGGTTGCCATGGTGGCAGCAGAAACTCCCAGCCTCACAGGAGAGTTTGTTAGAGAGGCCCACAGATCTCTAGAACATACACAAACCCACCTAGTGAGGAATCAGCACCAGAAGGGCCCAATTTGCTTGTGGGTAGTGGGGCAGGAGCCAAGCAAGTGACATTGTTCCCTCTCAGATGCCTCCCCCCCACCACCACAGCACCACAACGCGGTGAAGTTGGTTGCCCCACCCTGGTGAATACCTAAGGCTCCTCCCCTTACAACTTAACAGGTGGGCTGAGACCAAAAAAAAAAAAATATGGCCCAAATGAAAGAACAGAGCAAAACCCTAGAAAAACAACTAAATGGTGAAGAGATAGCCAACTTATCAGATGCAGAGTTCAAAACATTGGTAATCAGGATGCTCACAGAAATGGTTGAGTATGGTCGCAAAATACAGGAAGAAGTGCAGGCTATGCAAAATGAAAGAAAGGAAAATGTATGGGGAACCAACAGTGAAAGGAAAGAAACTAGGACTCAAATCAACAATTTCGAGAAGGAAGCAATAACCATTCAACCGGAGCAGATGGAAGAAACGAGAATTCAAAAAATGAGGAGAGCTTTTTTCTATCTTGCAAGATGGGGGGTACAAAAACTGAGAAGCCAGATACTAAAAAGAAGAAACCCCAAGCCAAGAAGGATGATGCTGGTGGCAAGGTTAAGAAGGGTAATCTCAAGGCCAAGACACCTAAGAAGGGGAAGTCCCACTGCAGCTGAAACTCTGTCCTAGTCAGAAGAATTGGCAGGCATTCCTGGTCAGCTATGTATTCCCAAAAAGCCATGTACAAGAGGAAATACCCTGCAGCTAAATCCAGGGTTGAAAAGAAAAAGGAGAAAGTTGTGGCTGCTGTCACCGAACCAGTTGGTGGCAACAAGAATGGTAGTACCCAAGTGGTTAAAGTTCACAAAATGCCTAGATACTATCCTACTGAAGACATGCCTAGAAAGCTGTTGAGCCATGGCAAGAAACCCTTCAGTCAGTATGTGAGAAACTGTGGGCCAGCATCACTCCCGGGACCATTCTAATCATCCTTGCTGGGCACCACAGAGGCAAGAGGGTGGCTTTCCTGAAGCAGCTGAGCAGTGGCTTGCTACTTGTGACTGGACCTCTGGCCCTTAATTGAGCTCCTCTGCGTAGAACACACCAGAAATTTGTCATCACTACCTCCACCAAAATTGATATCAGTGGTATGAAAATCCTCAAGCATCTCACTGATGCTTACTTTAAGAAGAAGCTGTGCAAGCCCAGACACCAGGAGGGGGAGATCTTTGATACCAAGAAAGAGAAATGCAAGATTACAGAGCAATGCAAGGTTAATCAGAAAGCCACGGACTCACAAATTCTGCCAAAAATCAAAGCTGTTCCTCAGCTCCAGGGCTACCTCCGCTTTGTGTTTGCATTCACAAATGGCCTTTATCCTCAAAAAAATGAAGTTCTAAATTTCTTTTGAAAAACCTAATTAAATAACTGATCTGTTAAAAAAATGAGGAGAGGCTCAAGAACCTCTGGGACAACTTTAATAAGACTATCGGCTAATTTCTCAAAAGACATGTTGCAGGCAAGAAGGGGCTGGAAAGAAGTATTCCAAGTCATGACAGGCAAGGACCTACATCCAAGATTACTCTCTCCAGCAAAGCTATCATTTAGAATGGAAGGGCAGATAAAGTGCTTCCCAGGTAAGGTCAAGTTAAAGAAATTCATCATCACCAAGCTCTTATTATATGAAATGTTAAAGGGACTTACCTAGGAAAAAGAAGAAGATCAAAACTATGAACAATAAAATGACAATAAACTCACAACCATCAACAACTGAACCTAAAAAAAAAAAACCAAAACAACAACAACAAAAAAACTAAGCAAACAACCAGAACAGGCACAGAATAACAGAAATGGAGATCACACGGATGGGGAGGGGGCAGGGAACGATGCAGGGACACAGGGAATAAGAAGCATAAATGGTAGGTGCAAAATAAACAGGGGGAGGTTAAGAATCATATAGGCAATAGAGAAACCAAGGAACTTATATGTACGAGTCAGAGACATGAACTAAGGTGGGGGTGATGATGGTGGGAGGGGTATTACAGGGCAAGGGGAACAAAGGGGAGAAAAAATTGGGAAAACTGTGATAGCATAATCAATAAAATTACTTAAAAAATAGAGTGTCTGAATCTGCCTAAGGGGCACAGAGCAAAAACGAAAAACAAACAAACAAATAAAATCCCCAAAAAGACAAAGGAAAGGCTTTGCCTAGGACTAAGATATGGCTCACTGAAGCCTGCCATCATAAAGTAATGTCCTGTTAAGTTTTTATCTTTTTTTAATAAATAGATAATACAAAAGAGAAAAAGAGTTGAGTGGGAAGGAAGTACTGATAAGAGGAGGAATCTGAAACTAGGCAGCATCTAGTCAGCTTTGGAAGAGTCAGAGAGGAAATGAGAAGAGACCTGTGTGAATATTGACACTGTTCATTCACACCGTGAAGGCAGACAAGGACATGTGGTTATCTGGCCTGGTAGAATTGAAGGTCACTACCAAAGCTTTTTTGTCCACACCAACTCTAGTAAACCAGGTAGGATCATTTCCCTGAGGTTGAAGACAAAATTCAAGTTTTGACTTAAAGGGCTCACCATGTAGCAAATAAAGAGGAAACATCTATTTCTCTTCTGATAAAAATGCCAATGCACAAGAGAGGGGAAAGCCCTAGGTTCCAGAAAGGGAAAAAAGGCAGGAGAAAAGGCTTGGCACTTCTCACTAGAAGACCTGGATGGCAGAAGGTAGAGATAGGATCTAGGAAACAGCAGTGACTCACTCTGTCTGAAACCCCAACAAGAACAAGGTGCAGTGAGTGCGGACATCCTGTGCATATCACAGGACTTTTGAAATCAGACCTGAGTCATGTCCTTTAGGCTGGGACTCTGAGAAGGGCTCCTGGGAACACCCCACAAGGCCAAGTTCTCAGCGCTCTGCTGGATTGCCTCTGCCCTGTCCTAACTGTCTGGTACATGCTCACCTGGACAGCTCTGCATTGAGGGTTCCTCATCTTTCCTCCTGCACTTTCCTCCTTGTCCCAACCTGAAGATCACATTTGGCTTAGCCATCTGGTATTCTGTGGAGGGAAAATGACACAGGACTTCCTTATTAACGATTGAGGCAGTGTAGAACTGAGGCTCATCCTTGCAGGCTGAAGGTGGTCTGGCTTCAGTGACTGTTGATTAGCACAGGTATTTGCTCCTCATGCAGAACATTCACATAGAGGTGAGGGCTCAAACATACTGTGCAGGGTGCAAATGGGAATATGAATTCTTGACAATGAGCCTTAAGCCCAAACTAATTCAGGGATTCAAACACCCCTGTGTGTACAGCAGCCAAGGGGGAAACATGAGTGGGGGTTGTTCTAGTGATAACATGGAGCAGTCCCTCACCCACAGAGACCAGGTGGCTGTAGTTCTCCATCATGGCATCCCTGTAGAGGTTCTTCTGAGTAAAGTCCAGTTGCTGCCACTCCTCCAAGGTGAAGTCCACAAACACATCCCTGAAGGTCAATGATTCCTACAACAGCACATTCCTCTTTAGCCCAGAGTGGTGGGCTCAGGGGACTGGACATATGTGATGCATATCAAGTTCCTACTCTGTGCCTGTCCTAAATATTTTAGATGAGATCGGCATTCAGAGTGGTATGGCCATAGGCTTTCCTAAGTATTTCGATCCTTGCCTCCCACCCAGAACCCTGACAGATGAGGACAGGAAGGCACACAGACTGTAAAGTTATACACTCAAGGTCATACATCTAGAAATTAGGGATTAAAATCCATGTGGTCTTGTTTCTACCTCTACATTTTTAAACATGACACTGCATTGCCTTTCTCTACATAATTGTTCTTATGCTGTTCACTACCCACACAATTTGACATAGTATGGAATATAGAGTGTGTATGTATCAAAATTGTTTTAAACTTTATGAAAAAAACAGATCAAGTGTTAGAAATATCTTACCCTGGAAATTCATTCTTTCAGCACATATTTATTGAATAGTGACCAAGTTAAGTTCTGAGGATGTAAAGATTAATAAATACAAAGAGCTCCTGAATTGAAGGAGCTTCAGTATAGTAGAGGCAAAAGAACACTTAGAAACTCATATATGAGAGGGAAGAAGGAAGGGAGGACAAGAGGGAGGGCTGTCTGCCTTCAGAGGGAAGTGACAGAGGCAGAACTAGGAACAGAGGGGAGGAAAAAGTCAATTCTCTTTTGGTCTGACAAAGAAGGCTTTGAAGAGGATATAAAACTAGAATAAACTGTTCTAAACACAGCTACTCTATCATGACTGTGAGATAATAGAAAAAATATGTATATATATATCTGCCCCTGATTCCTGGCATAGAGCTCCTAAAACCCTTGTAAATTCCCAAGTGATAACAGCACTAGGAATATTTTTTGTTCTAATGAGGTTATTCTTTTTTAAAAAGATTGTATTTATTTTTAGAGAGGGAGAAGGGAGGGAGAAAGAGAGGGAGAGAAACACATCGATGTGCGAGAGATACATCGATCAGTTGCCTGCCACGTGCCCCCAACCAAGGACCCGGCCCTTGACCCAAATGTGTGCCCTGACTGGGAATTGAATAGGCAACCCCCTGGTTCACTGGCACTCAATCCACTGAGCCACATAAGCCAGGGTTAATGAGGTTACTCTTGATTGGCTACTGAATAGGGGCTGGTCACCAGAAAGACCAAGCCATGATTAGATGCTTGGAATTTTCAGCCCCAACTACCATCATCCAGAGAAAGAAGCAGGGTTGGAAATGGAGTTAATAATTGATCATATCTATGTGAGGAAGCTTCAAAGAAATTCCTACAGTAAGGGATTCAGAAAGCTTCTAGGTGAGTGAACATATTCACATACCAGGAGGGTGACATACCCCAACTCCATGAGGACAGCAGCTTTTGTACTCAGGGCCCTACCAGGGCACCACATGTATCTTTTCATCTGAATGTTCATCTGTACCTTATATCATATCCTTTATATGTTTATCTGAGTTCTGTGAGCTACTCTAGCAAATTAATCAAGATGGGGAGTCACTGAAACCTCTGGGATCTACAGCCAGTTGGTCAGAGCACACATGTGGGAGACAGACTTGTGGACTGAGCCCTTAATTTGTGGGATCTAACACTATCTCCAGGTAGCTAGTGTTAAAATTGAGTTAAATTGTAGGATACCCAGTGACAGAGAATTGCTTGCTGTGGGGAAAAACCTCCACACATTTGGTGACCATAAGTGTCAGAAATGAAGTGTTTTGTGTGAGTAGTGAAGGAGACACATAGGAGAAATACAGGAAAGAAACAGTGGGGAAGAACTGGGTTTCTGCCTATACAGAGGGAGACCAAATTGGGTTTTTCCTTTACAATGACCAATTGTTCTAATCTCACTGAATCAATCATGAGACAACAGGAGCCAGAGGGTCTGTGTCTGGCTGGCTCAACAGATTGAGGTAAAAAAGGAAGATCTATGTTTGGCTTGTCATTATTAAACAAAAATTTACTTTTCTAAGTGCCCAAGTTCCTATCAGAGACCAATAACCCACTTATTTACACTCTGCATCCGATCCTGCCACACCAACACTTGGTGATCTTGAATTCAAGGAGACATTTTGCACTGACGAAGACCCAATGGTATTAAATGACACCAGTTTTACTCAGCTCAGCAGAAAGCTATGAGACAGAAAACAGGGCATGCTGAAAGGCACTGACCACCATGTATTGCTGGCATGTATCAGGAGTTCTCAGAGCAGCCGACCCCTTCTTATTACCCCTCCCAAATGATAGCTCAAGTGCTAGGGACTATGACCACACCAGTGAGGGCAGGGAGTCACCTGGCCTCACCTCCAGAAAGTTATCTTACAGATAAGATATGGATACAAACTGAAATGTACATGGATATGTATTCCTACATTGTTTATGGCATCAGAAGGCTAGAAATATCCTAAATGTCATCCCTGGCAGAAGATAAATGTATAATGGTATTTCTAACCATTGGGATATCAATTAGCTATTTTGTAAATGGGATACATCCTTGGGTGATTTCGTGCTCCAGGAATATTTGACAATGTCTGTGAAAATTTGCATTGTCATGACAAGGGGAGCAGGGTGGCAGTGCTGACATCAAGAGAATAGAGGCCAGTGATGTTCTAAGTATTCTCCAGTGTACACAAAAACCCTCCATAAGATAGTGTACCTGGCCAAAAGTGTTATGAGTATTGACTTGAGAAAACCTGGGGTTGACCAAATACACAGTGAAGTGGAATAATCATAAAAAGGACCAGAATGTTCTGTAATACGTGAAAAAGAAATACAAAGGAAAAGGGATACTTATATAAAGATAGGCAGTTATGCATACTTGATTCCTGGAAGAATGTATAAAAAATGAAGGAGACAGGGGACAGGGTGAGAAGGAGACTTATTTTCCACCTTTTGTTGAACATTTTTGTTTGAATTTTTATCATGTACAAATTACTTTTTAAAATGCTCGATTCAACTTATTAATGCTTTATTCAGAATATGATTTTTAGAATTTTAGTATGCATATTTTTAAGTGAAAATGGTCTATAATTTACATTGTAGTATCTCCTTCAAATTTAAGGTTAAGTGGCTTCATACAATGAATTGAATTCCTTTTCATTTTTCAAGAGCCTGGAAAAGTTGAACATACAAATGACCTGGTCTTTAAAATTTTGTGAAAGTGGTAATTATCTAGGATTTTGGAGGGCATAGTTGAAGTGTGAATACCTTTGACTTAAAATTCCAAATTCCAGGTGTATTCTCCGTAAATATCTGGACTAATGGACAAATAGATACATAGACAGTTGTTCACGAGGCACTGTTTCTAAAAGAAAAAGAAAATAAAAAACCTAAGTATCCATGAATAGAGAAAAGGTTAAATGATACATCCATACCACAAAATAAGAACTGAAATAATCTTTATGTGTTGATGAGGAGCACCACCCAGAATATAATCTGGCAGGAAAAGACAGATGAATATGCTGGCAGCATGGCATTGGTGCAAAAACACATACAACATTACATGTATATCTGTTTTTAGTTAATTAAACTGATAAAATGCATCCACAAAACTGTTAACAGTGGGCATCTTGAGGAAGAACATGGTACTGGGGGTGAGGGAGAAGAAATGGGGATGTTTTGGCTACTATTTTTCATGAATATTAAAACATTAAGCATGAATTTACTTTCTTTTAAAAAAAGATTTTATTTATTCATTTTTAGAGAAGGGCAGGGAGAGAGAAAGAGAAACATCAGTGTGAGGTTGCTTCTCATGTGCCCCCTATTGGGGACCTGGCCTGCAACCCAGGCATGTGCCCTGACAGAATTGAACTGGTGACCCTTTGGTTCGCAGGCCTGCATTCAATCCACTGAGCCACACCAGCCAGGGCTTTTTAAAAATATTTTATTTATTTATTTTTAGAGAAAGGAAGGGAGGGAGAAAGAGAGGGAGAGAATACTTTCATTATTTTAAACATAATGAAAAAGCAGACTTCTGGCCAAGATGGAGGCATAGATGGAAACACTGTGCCTCCTCGCACAACCAAAATTAAAGACAACAAATATTTACAAACAATAACACAACCAAAACAGAAAATTGAAGTGCGGAAGTCCGACAACAATTCAACCAGACCGGTAAGAGGGGCGGAGTTGGCAGTTGGCGGAGTGGGAACGCGGCAGGAAAAGGCAGTGGCTGCCAGACTGGGAGCACAGGTGGTGCTGGAACCCTGTTCACGGACCCCAGACGTGGGGAGGAAACAGGCAGGGCAGTTGGCAGTTGCTGGTCACACATTCAAGCGCAGACAAACTACTCAAAAACTGGCTGTGAGACAGACCACACAGCCCAGGGCCCCAGCGACAGGAAATAAAGCCTAAAAGCACCGATTGAAAAGGTGTCAGGAGAGACTCCCAGCCTCACACGAGAGGTTGTTGGGGAGACCTGCAAGGTCCTAGAGCATGCATAGGCCTGCCCACAAGGGAACCAATGCCAGGGAGGCCCAGTTTGCTTGTGGGAGGCAGCAGAGGGGACACAAATCTGAGAGAATGCAGAACAGGTGCCATTGTTCGCTCTCTGACCTCGCCCCCACAGACAGTGTCACAACCCTGCGACTAGGTTGCCCTTCCCTGGTAAACACCTAAGACTCCGCCACACATACGTAACAGGTGCCACCTGACCAAAAATGACTCAAACAGAACAGCTCAAAGCCCCAGAGCCAGTACTTTTAAGGAAACAAGAGAGAGACAACCTATCAGATGCACGGTTCAAAACACTGGTGATCAGGATGCTCACAGAATTGGTTG